>JARFOC010000394.1:103592-116291 GCA_031763485.1 Osmoderma eremita | reverse complement strand
TATTTTTTAAATATATTTTTATATACTTAATTTTTGAACGTACGTGCCATCTATTGGCAGAAATCTTCTTTTCTTAAATTATTCCATGTCCAATACTATCTAAGTTGGTTATCTTCATATACTTACCACACCATATTCGCTCTGCAGGAAATAATTTAAAAACTACCTCACTAATTTAATAAGAAATATTACACGGACATGGTAACCCTAACACACGTGTGAAATCTCTGTTACGCTCTGTGGAGATCCTAAACGGATTAAGTAGATGATATTCCATCGTACCCCAATCCCAGTTTTGTTTTTTCTCCTTTTTCCGATTCGGTTTCCTTTAAGCTGTTTCTGTACTATCTGCAGCTTACGTTCAGTGGGGTCACGGATTGTCTACCGTGATGAGCATTGACGGAGCCCGGCGAGAGTGGTAATCAATGTTCGGGAATAACACAAACCCCTTTTTTCGACACCCGGGCTGGCGCAACAATGAACCTAATTACAACCCGTGATTTTTTTGCTCCGCTTCGCCGCCCTGGATCGATCAAATATCCTAAACGAACGCAGCGGAGCTGTTCGTCGTTCGTGCTACGCGCACGGAAGGCACGAATAAAGGTGTCTTGTTTTGATGTCAACGGATCGTTCCAGTTAGAAAAACAAATTTTGTTTGTCTGCAGATAATTTTGCTTATTTACCACGACTATAGTGTCTACAGATTAGTGCCGACTGGGGGTATATACAATTTTATGTGGGGATTTTTTGTTTACATGTTGGATGTAACAATAACACTCTGATGGAAATACACCAGCAGAAGTAATTTAACAGCCGTTACCGTTCCCGGTATTTTTTCTAAAATTCAAGGTTAAGATTCGATTAATCGACGTCCTATCATCTTCTTTTTCAATAACTTCTAGACATTGAATTAATCACATTAAAATTTATGAATGTGATTTCTAATGCTATTCCATAGAGTAGAAACTCTCGTTTTTAAAAAGGTTTACTATACAGGCTGGTTTTTCATCGTGCACTCATTGTTTGCGTTAGAATTAAAGCAGTAAAGATCTCCTACAATATTTTGTGCTCTTTCCAGTCAGGTAAGATAGATGCTGCACTTTCAAAAACAATAGAGGAACGAATGACAGTTTGGATTTTTTTTAAATCGAAGTGTCCCTTTTATTTCTTCTCGTTGAGCAATAAACAACATCATAATAACAAAAACACAAATTACATAAGTAGGCTTTGGAAATGGGGCTGATGAGTAAAAAAAAACAATAATGATTAAATGTCAGTTTGTACATCATGTGAGATAATAGTTTAGGGTTTAGTCAATCATTTATTAGTAAAGACTATAAAAACTGTGGGACAGCACGATAAACATACTGTTCGCATTACTCCTCCCGCACAAAATAATAATTAATTCGGGACACGTGTTTTGGGAATGCGTGGATTCCCATCGTCAACCGTATAACCGAAATATGTTCACCGAATATTATACGGTTGACGATGGGAATCCACGTATTCTCGAAACGCGTGTCCCGAATTAATTATTATTTTGTGCGGGGGGAGTAATGCGAACCGAAATGTGTTCGCCGAATATATTTCGGTTATACGGTTGACGATGAGAATCCACGCATTCTTCAAACGCGTGTCCCGAATTAATTCTTATTTTGTGCGGGAGGAGTAATGCGAACAGCGTGTTTATAAGGGTTTTACAAACACAGGATAAACATAGCATTAGTAACTTTATTCGTAGAATAAGGTCGGGTTAGTTGTATAAGTTGGTATAAGTTATTCCGTGGAATAGCTATTCCAGTGTTTATACTGTCATTGTAAAGCCGGCCCTTAATCATTTGTTCTTAGCTTTAGTAGATTAAACATTTAAAAATGGCTTTGCAAGTGCTTGGTAAGCTGGTTACGCTGGTATTTATTATTCGTCAAACGATAACCACCGAAAAGCAGCATCTGTATTCGCCAAAGGGTGCGCTAAAGACATTAAATACGTTTTCAAATTTACACGATTCACTGGTTCGTTATGGAAGTTTTAAAAAAATAGAAAACGTAAGTAACAGGAACAGAAATCAGAATGACGCAGAAGAAAATGATGAACTAAACATTTTAGCATAATTTGGACCCAATTTGTGGACATTTTGAACAATTTCTGCAGTAGGATTTTTTGCGATAAATTCATAGCCTACATATGAAGTTTGTGTTTTATTATTTTATCTTATTTATTCCATTAACGAAAAGAAATAAATGCGGCACTGTTTTCAGAATTTAATAACCTATCTAAATGACCAACGAAATACAGGCTGTTCAATTTAAAATATTCAAACCTTCATTCGCTGCTCTTTTGTTGTTGAAAGTGCAGCGATCCGTCTTATCTGATTGAAAGGAGTGCAAAATATTGTAGCAGATTGATTTTCTTTAAACTTTCATTTTCACTGATATAACGAGTGTACGATGAAAAATCAAGCGAATTCTAAATGAACGGTATACTACCACAAAGAAATTTTCGTTTATTAGGCTTACTTGTACGATTTTCTAAAATCGTTTTCTGCTTTGGTTAATTGCAAATGTAGTATATAAGTACATAAAAGGCAAAAAACCCCTTGTACTATATACAAGGGGCATTTAAAAACAATGCCATAATTTGATAACAAGGCATTCTCGAAAAGAAAGAGAATGCTGATCGGTGCAGACTACATGTTATGTCATTATATTTTAATGCTAAATCCATTATATTTAAAATAACTGTGTAACTGTATAGTTTGAATAAATAGTTTAGTTTTTGTATTAGCAGAAGTTTGCTATAGGAAAGCTAAATGAAAATTAAAACTAAAGCTAACCCTGAATTCATCATCGTGTAACTGCGATTACAATTTACGTACTCATAAATAACATTTATAATCAACTACTATTACTGGGTTTTATATGTATAGGAGTATGATTTTAATTATTCCAACTCATATCCATGCCACTCGATACAGTAATAGCAAACCACATATTTTATTTAGTATTTAATGATATACTTTATTAACTGAACATAACAGGAAATCATAAACTCGACTTATGTAGATACCTAATAAGTATTTCAATAATATACACAGGTAAATATGAATCATATAGGAAGCATAGTATGTCTTTTCCTTCTTCCGTACATATCATTAAACGCAAGTCCCTATGAGCAAAAGTTCAAGTACTACATTTTACGTATGTAGATACATGATAGTATTTGGTTTTTTTTCTTTTGCTTTAATAAGTAGGCATACCAACATTTATTATGAATAAATAAAAACTAAGTTAGTATACTATATGAAATGTAGAGAAACCTTACTTTCTTATGATTTTGATTAATCATTGCCTTAAAATAAATTTAAAATAAAAATACCCCTTACCACCTTGTTGAGTAAAGAACTCTGAATACGTATTTCGGCAAGTTGCCATCCTCAGCAAAAAACCACAAAGGAAAATAATGTCAGACCTAGCACTCCGAGGCAATGTACCTCTTAGTACGTCTGACATTATTTTCCTTTGTGGTTTTCTGCTGGGGATGGAAACTTAGTTTTTTTAACTTGAGTTATTTACTCGACAAGGTGGTAAGGGGTATTTTTATTTCAAATTTAATCAAATATATCATACCCAATAGTAATTATGACAAAGTTTGAGCATTCGTTAGTTTATATAAAGACTGTAGGTAGGTATTCCTTTATCTTTGGAGATGGTCAACGGAATTCGTTAAGAATTGACATTAGTAAAAGGCCAATACTTGTCCTACTTTACAATTTCTCCAATCTTTTCGTTTTAAGTTTAATTTAAGTTCGGATAAATATTTCCTATTCATGACTCCGTGATCGCAGGACTTCATCTACGTACAAATATTACTGCGTTCGAACTTTATATATTATTATATAAAGTTCTTGGTCACTCAATTAGATAAGGAACGCTCAATATTTAGTTCCGTCGGCTCCTTTGACCGGTTCAGCTCTCCAATTAGTATGAACCGTCGCTCGAGGCGCAGGCGGCCCCTTTGAAGTCAAAAAATACCTGTTATCGTGCATAGAATGTGGTCGCACCTCCGACTCTACTCGCGCTACTCGCCGGTGCCGTGTAAGAGTGTGGCAAATTAGAATGTGATTAACATCGCTAAGCGACCGTCCTTCATCAATATCAGATTCGTTAGGCTCGGCCACAGTCTGTGCGGTTGGAGTGACCGCTCGGAGTTTCGCCTTCCACGGCGCGACGGCTCCGTATCCGGCGATGATGTTCCTTTCTTTCATCTCGTGCCTCCCGTCTTTCTCTCCTTTTCTTCCACCGTCTTTCGCTCGCCTTGAGACCACCGCACAAATCGTTCCCGTCGGATTCCTCTTAATCGCGTTCTGCGTGAATGATACACGTTTTAACAGATCCAGGAATGTGTTAAAAACACTACCGCTTCGCCGCGCAATCTATCTAGACGACCTGGACCGACGATCGGCTTCTCAGTGTATTGGTACCTGTTTTATCTATGTTAGTCATTCGATTTGTCGTGACGAAGTATCGGCCAGGATTCCATCTGTCAATTTAGAACTTCGATGATTTAACTTGTAGGAATTGAAATAGAACTAGAATAGTGCGAAATCGGTGTTAAGTGAGGTTTTTTTCAATTTCTCTCCTCAGAATAAATGATTTATACACATATTATCATATATACTTCTCACAAAATTTCATTGCTTTGTCACTCTGAAACCCTGCCTGATAGAAAAATTCTGAAAACAGATGTGAAATAAGTGTAAAAAGTATTACCAAGTTCACCCACTTTCCACAAAAGAAACAAATCCGGCATGACCAGTGTAATTAGCGCCCGTTTGAAAGATGGACGATGCATCCGGCAGACTGCTAATGAACTACAGTTTTGTTGGCTAACCGTAAGATTGAAGAATTTGGGCATATCGTAAGAAAACCCGGCCCTGGCCGCCGTAAAGTTACAACGGAATTGGAAGATGATGAACTTGTCGATTGTCGATTTTCTCCGACAAAATCCTTTTAAGACAGCAATATAAAAGAATATACAATATATAATGTTAATTAATATATATATAAAAGAAAAATCAAATTTTCCAGCATCTATTGAAACTGTTCGTCAAAGAATTAGAGACACTGAACTCAGAAATCGGTGCGCTGCAAATATTTTTTTTAACCAAAGAGAACAAACAAAGAAGATATCAGTTTGCCTTAGAATATGTAAACTAAAATGTTTTGTGAGAAAATGTCATCTTCTCTGACAAGAAGACTTTTCAGTTCTATCACAACGAACGTGTTCGTGTATACAGATTAGTAGGAAGCAGATATGTTCCACAATACACTCGAAGAGTACACCGAAGAGGTCTTTTTTCAGTGAATGTGTGGGGTTGAATTAGTATTAGAGGTCCAGGTATATGCGTAATACTCGAATAGCAACTTAAGACAACTATCCAGTTCATCGGATGTAATATCATGTAATTTAACATTGGGGTTTAAGAAGACCATCCAATTCCTATTTTATTTTACCTGCAATGAACTGCAAACCCTAAAGCATCCAAAATTGTGATAGGACATTTTAGAAACCATATTTTATTAATCATGTTTAACTCGTTTAACATTGAAGTAATCGGAGTTTAGGTGAGAATTTAGGTCGATAATACCTACCAGTGACATAGACTTTTAATACAATATTAGATCATATTTTTGTATTCTCTTTTGAGCGAGCTAGGTGTTATTATACACAAATAAAGACATTTAAATATGGTTTATACAGAATATGATAGGCATGTAGTTTCTATACTTCTATTGTTAGTTTGTTTCCAAATAGGAAAAGTAATTTATTTGATTTATATAAAATATAATTTCAAAAAATTTGCAAAAGCTATTGAATATCTACAGTTGATTTCGCTCGAGGCGATAATTAAATTTAATAGAATAATTTCCTATCCAGAAAAGATTTCCTAGGAGATTTGAAAAAATCTTGAAATTACACTTAATAAATTAAAGAAGAAAAATTCTAGCTATGAAAAATTAAGTGAGATGGTGTTACAGAAAAATCCGTGACTAGAATCTGAACACTATGCGAAACTAGGGAGCGTTGATACAGAGGGATAAGATACATGTTCATACTTCATGCTATTTTAAAAGTAAATAGATATACGAGGGATGTCCGGTTACTAAGGTACATATATGAATTACATACAGACTACTTTATTTATAGAAATCACACATCCACTAAGTAAAAGCCTGAATTGTTAGCTACTTCTACGGAACTTAAAAGGAAAGATTTCGGTATGTTAGGCATTTTGTAATTTATACCTGGGGGAGGCTTGATACAGGTTGCTTTGGGAGGATTGATACGAATATAAAAACCCCCTAAAATAAAAATACCCTTACCACCTTGATGAATGAAGGTGGTGCATATCTCCCAGAGTGCTGCGTCTAACATCATTTTCCATCAAAGGTTTTCCTGAGGATGGAAAGTTAGTTGCCGAAACATGTATCCGGAGTTCTTCACTCATTAAGCTGGTAAAGGGCTTCATATGACTGTTTTAGAGGATTTATGAGCCGGCATCCATCGTTATCCGTACTCCCGAACTAACGAATCTTATCAGAGCTACTGCATTTAACCTTCACAATGTACAACAGTTTTTCGACAACTTACGCTTTATATTTAGTCGACGTCATTTTGCAAAGGATTCCATGTAAAACTTGGATGAAACTGCAGTGACTACTGGACACAAAATAATAGTCAGTAAACGAGAGAAACAAATTCCAAAAGGCACATCTGCGGAACGTGACGTGTTAATAACGGTGTGTTGTGCTATAAATGGTTTAGCAAACGTAGTGGCACCCTTTTTAATTTTTCCTCGAACGAGAGCGCAAGAGTATATGGTACAAGACGCCCCTCCAGATCCCGTTGCTGTTACTCATGCCAGTGGTTGGATGGCCGCAGACAATTTCCAAAATTATCAAGATCGTTTCATAAAGCCCGTCAGATGCTAAAATCAAAGCAAATGCGTTTTAATCCTTGATAATCATGAAAGCCACATTTCTCCCATTTAAATACTTGTAAAGATTATATTACCTACTTTTCCGCCCCACACATGCCATAGGTTGCAACCCTTGGACGTATCTATTTTTGGTCATTTTGAAAGATATTTTAATGAACAGGCAGATCAAATCACCCAGATCAGACAATTGCATTTAAAAATATGACAGAATTGGGTTGGCGTATGTCAGAACCTTTTCCTATCAAACATGGTTTTTCTGCAACAGGCATTTGTCGATATAACCCTCATATATCTAACGAAATAGATTTTGCCGCAGATGAAGTAACACATAGACCGGTTGTAGAAACAGAACCATGCGAACGCAGTACAGGGTACAACTACTACAGACTATAACACCATAAAGGAACCTTGTGGGAGCAAAGGCACTACCATATTTAGAAGTTCACAAGAAATTAGACCCCATCTGAAAGCATCACCTAAGATACAAAAACGAGGAAGAAGACCCGGGAAAACTGGAATTTTAACAGACATTCCCAAAACGGAACCTATTGAATCCGAACACAACCTAAGAGAAAACAAGAAACCGATATTAATGTTCCTTTACATTTCCTTTACATAAGGGGAATTTATCGCTCGATAAACAGAAAAGTGGGAGTAAATAACACAATGAAAATACCGGGATACATTTTCTAAGAAGAATGGTACGAAAGCAAAAGCGATGTTTGGGTGGTTGCATTATATTCGCTGTATTCGAAATCTGACGCAGAAGAGAATTTAATTTGCTGCCAGAGTTGTCGAAGGTGGTGTCATTCTGACTGTGCGGATGTTCACATGAGAATTAAATCATTTATTCGTAAATTATACAGTAACTAATCGTTATTATATAGAAGAATCATTGCTTTGTTTCTGAAAGTGAAGTAATGTTTCATGCCTTCCAGCATTGGTGTCAAACCTTCCACATTTGGGAAGCATTGAGACAATTGTCCAAGTTAATTTAACAAATGCACACACGAATTAAAATGCAATACCAGTATATAGTAACAGTTTCGGAGGTATAATAATAGTTTAAGTTTGTTAATGTATTTTTTGCAAAAATCTACACCTTTTTTTTTATAAAATCGCGGAAACACGTCAATTTTTTATCCAAGAGGTACAACTTCTGGGGAACAAATTATCCTCATATCTTGAACCCCCTAGCCGCCGGAGTACCAAACCACCATCCAACAAAGATAGTGTGCTCCCCAAAAGTTGCCCCTTTCGATTAAGGGCTGACGTGTTTCAGGGTTGTATTGTTTCTTAAATATTTCCACTGATATCTTGTAGAAGTATTAATGCTATAAGAGCCGAAGTAAGTATATTTTTACGGACATAGAAAGCAAGTAAACTGTTTTACACTATTCTCCCTTGTTATAAGACTAATTTTAAACACGATAAAATACCAATTCCACCAGTATTAATGCGCTAATGGCATACGTATAACTCATCCCTATAGAACGTGAACACCTGTACATTGGTAGTAAAGTTCAGTATGCTTAAACATATGCCTACTGTGGTACGTGGAAGCTGTATCATCATATTTGTCTTAATAATTAGTGGTTACATTCACGTTACGTACTGAAAAGAAGTAGAATAAATATTTAACTTTAACGTGTAGAAAACAGTAGAAGGTATCCTTAGAAGTACGTGTTGTGTTGACCTACCCAAGTTGGAAACAATTACTCTAATACTTCTAATGATTTTCTTTCAAGCCTTTAAAAATATTACTTAAACCGATTATTGTAAAAATAACTACATTTTTTGGGCACGTACTGTATAATTACAGAGAATATGATATAACATAACCGATGCTCTGAATATATTTACGAAAATAACACAACACGTAATTACTACACAGACGTATATCTTTCGTAAATTAAATAAGTCCGACTAGGCGACCTATTATTCACACGTTAGCGTTACCTAATTAGCCGCTAAGGAATACATGCTTATCGCGAGACAGTCTGGTTGCGGTCGCTTTGCTCATTAAATAAAAAATATCATTTTTAAAGGAAATATCGATATGTATATACCGTAATGAGTTAACAAGCTAAAATTACCGTAATTGCATATGGCCGTCATAAACAAAAATGTTATGAGATCGTGGCGACCTAGTAGTTCAAACTATTCACATTAAACGTAAAGAAAAAGTAGCTTAATTCCGAACCGACTATAGTAAAAAAGAATAAATTATTAATTTCTTCGTAAACAGTTCATTAGTTTTGCATAAATGCCCAACAATTTATAATAAGTAAATTCATGTTAGTCATTTTAACGTAAGCTGGTTGTAGACAGCACGTAATTTGCGAAACTCGCCGTTCCGATCTTAGCTTTTTTCTCGTTCCTTTGATTAGTCTGATTAAACGGAAGCTGCGATGCTATTACTTCGCTAATTTGCTGTACCGGATAATTCACGATTTTATTTTATATCGACGCATGCAAAGAAAATTATAAAGTCCGAAATAGATTGATTCGGCTTTAGTAGAGGTTGATGTAGCTTTACTCCATAGGCGAACATTACAGTTTATACGTATATGTTTTAAGGTTTTACGTAGATTCAATTAAATTACCGCTGATATGTGCGGAAATAATACAGGATATCCAGGTAATATTCTCAATATCTTGTTCTCGTTAAGAAAAACAGTTATTGTAGCTATAAGGATCAATTTAATTCCGAGCAATGGTGTTTTAAATTTGCCATTTAGATTGGTGTATTCAAGATTACTAAAGGCGACATGAGAAAGGATAAAGAAAAAAATTGACAAAAACACAACATGGATAGAAACCTCAACGAGAAGAGAATCTAAAAAATGTATAAATATGTATTAAAATTATCTCCTATAAAGCCTTTATTTATAGTTGGCATTGCGAGCATTCGGCCACTAGCACGCGCTTCGAGGAAGTACAAGCCGTGTAACACATGTTATAGTCACAGCACCGTCAGTCAGCTATCGGTCTTCGGGCCGAACATACACTTCGTTTGTACGATTGCCTTTATTGTGTTAGGAGTTTTGTACGGTAATTATCTCACAATTACGAATGTCGAGAAAGCTACGATCGGTGTAGAAACTAAAGAAGTTTATGGCTGAGTTTCCAGATTTAATACATGACGGAGCTAAGCTACTTTGTAAAGTTTGTAACAAAGATTTCATGTTCCGGAATAAACTTGAATGCAAGAAATACGTGGATACTCAAAAGAAACTGGCGTTCGACTGAATTGATAATTTATGTTCGACTTAGTACTAACATTGACTGCGTATAATGTACCGTTTAATTTGGTGGATAATGAGCCCTTTTGCTCTGTGCTAAGTACTCGAAGTGATAATTATCTAGCCAGGCAAGTTTACGCAATAAAATTGAAGCTGGTGAAACATACCTGATGCTGCTCAAAACATTATTACTTGGTGGTAGTAAACTTTTCACTGTGTAGATATAGCTAGGCATGCGATGTTAGTCAGGCGGTATATGTAGTTATAATTACTATGGATGTGTACAACTGCGTTCATTGAAATATAAATTGCAATATAAATTTCAATGAACGCCGATGGACACATCCATAGCAATTACTAATTGAATACTTTTACAGATAATCGAACTTAATGACCGCCGCGAATGGGGACCATTTTCCAGAAGACTGTTACACAATCATGATATTTTAAAGGTGTGACGGATAAATACGTAAACAGTAATAAAATAATTCAATTTTAACTTGAATAATTTTCAAATAATACCTTTCCTTAAAACTTAACTAATTTTGTTAATTCAAATATTAATTTTTCCAAGTTTCTTCTTCTAATTAAAGAGTTAAAATGCATATTTGACTTCCGGACTAATTCGTTAACTAATAAGTGATTGATTAATCCGTTTTGTGATTAGTACAAGATTGGATTGTCACGCAGTAACATCCTTAGGTTACTGCGTGACAATGAATTATATCGACCTATGTTAATCCTAATGTGGAAAACAAATATTCAACAATACACAGCGACAAAAAAAAATTACTGATGAAAGATATAAGATTCTTTATGATATATACGCAATTGTTTCTAACAAGAACGACGAACCTTGAAGGACCAAAAATTAAACACCCAAGTAGATGAGAGCCGTGCAAAATGCTTTACAAGAATGGGAATTACAACATATTTCCTGTATATGTTTTTTTGTTTCGAATTCAATACAAGCTTTCTTCAAAAGTCGAAAAATCACTTGCAGATTATTTGTATTTCTTACTTCCCTACGTTGATATTTTGTAAAAGTTTGTTATATAGCATAAAAGTACTATAAATGATCAAAACTTTAACCATGAAGCTATACGAAAAAGAAGGTCAAATAACTTCTCAAGCAGCCAAAAAGAACATTTGTAGACATACCTGGTATTTAACGGAGAAAGCAGCAGCTGTAGCCGCACTTCGATGGTGGAAGAACATCAGAAGGTTAATGTTCAAGGATGATGGTGACAGCTTTGTTTTAAATGCAATAGCTGATTAAATGATACAACCAAAGGAAGTAAAGAATTTGCTTAAGTCATTAAGCCATTATTAACTTATTAATAAACTAATTAACTAGCGAAAGCTGTTATAAAATGAAACAACTAATGATACAACCGAAGGATATAAAAAACTTCTTTTAATTGCCTTCCTATTAATTTTAACAAATTATTGGTCTTGATTGAAGTTGAACATATTTAAATTACTTATTACTTATTTAAAGGCAGAAATATAATAAATACAGTAAGGATAAAGAATTACTTTTAGTTTTCAAAAATTTGGCATTATATTCACTAAATGTAACTGGATTGTTTAAAACTGTTTTATCCCTTAAATCATGCATTGTTTCAAAATGTTCTTTAACTTAATTTAAAGGGGCATTCCTTTCGGCAATGCCCCTTGTTTCTACAATATCTCCATATAGTTGGTAAAAGATGTTATCCTCATAACCTTTTAATTTACTACTCAATTTTGATGACTTTGTGATATATAATTGCCTATTTATTTAATTTATCTAAATTTATTAAAATTATCCACGGAATTCTGACAGGTAATTAACGAGGATCGCCCGATTACTCTTTTTATTGTATACCGCGTTCAAAAGAATGATTTTTACTAATGTGATAGTAGGAAAATTATAGATATATACACTGCTGGCCACAACAGAGCTTGAATCCTAGTAGCAATATAAAATATCGACATAGTTGCTAGACCGTTATACTATACATATGTATACGGGCTGATTCATTTTCGACCCTCACCAAGGGGATTTCGCTTATTATTCATTTTCTTTTTTATTATTAGAGATAGAGGGTAGGTTTAAATATGGCAAAGTTGCTAAATTTTGTGTTTGTTATGAATTCTTTATTAGAATACTTAACAATTGAGAGTACAAGATATTTACAATTGTATCCAGAATGACAGACAACACGTCGTACCATTTCTCCAGATCTTGTTTGACACTTGGTCAAGAATCGATCGCTTACCAAGCCGCGTATTTATTTATGTTAAGAATTTGAATGAAAATCGACGGAATATTTTAGAAATAGTAAAGTAAATGCATTCTTTTGCAATATTTATGTAAATATTGTAGTTTCCAGATAAATAATAATCCATCAACATCTCCACGCGAAGTGGCGTCAGAATTAAATTTACCTCAGACTCGAGTATGTAGA
>JARFOC010000394.1:77380-95717 GCA_031763485.1 Osmoderma eremita | reverse complement strand
CTTAGTTGCCGAAATACGTATCCAGGAGTTCTTCACTCATCGAGGTGGTAAGGGTATTTTTTATTATTTTTTACTGTACTAAATTTGTTTCTGATCAATTTTAGCTGCACTTACATGCAAAATGTTTGCTTGTACATGTTTCTTTCCTTATGGGAGTCGTCCGATATAAGTCTCCGGAAACACTTCGGCCCATTGCCTTTTTGTATTTATCTCCCATTTCTGTACCCATGCCATATTCCACCCATTCCCAGATCCGTGTGCCCTGTACCAATCTATACAGGTCCTTGGTTGGTTGGTATACAGACCTTCTGGGTTCATATTTGGTTTCCCAAAGGTTGCCTGTCTTCTGAGGTGCAAGGCCTTGCATTAACATAGGATGTGGTATGCGGTTTCTATTTCCCCTCACACAGTTTCCAGCTTGCGTTCTCACTGTCAACCCCAATTTTCTGTGGCTGTCCTTCCAGTGCGCAATGTCCTGTCAGGAGACCTATTACTGTACGACTACAAAGATTTAGTAGTTCGCCAGCATTCTTTACTGATGGCTCCTTAATAAAGGTTTTGCCATGATTTTGCCTGGTTGTACTTTCCCAGTATTCTTTATGCTGCTCTTGGACCCACTTTCGTATCTGCCCTCGTACTGTGGTTTGTACATATTGTATAGAACGAAAAGAATAAAATTGAAATATAATAATTAAAGTATGAAGCAAAGAGTTTGTATATATTACTCTTTGCCTTATACTTTAAACATTATATTTCAATTTTATTCTTTTCTTTCTATACATTTTATATATTTATGTTGATGCTTTCTATGCAACTGCTGTACTGCAGAAATAAAAAGGAGAAATAAATAAAAAAATTTAAAAAATGACATTTTGGTTTGCGTTAACAGTTTGGTGTTTATCAAGAAAATGAGTAATTCTACTGTGGACTAACTTCTCGAAAATCTTTGAGATATTTGATGTTAAGGTTGAGGGCCGGTGGTTTTTCATGTTCTTTTTGTGAAGAGACCTTATAAGAGTGCATTTTAATAGCCGCGATTTGGTTGTAACTATTTTAATAATTACAATTTTGCCAACCGTACATCAATAAACACATTTCACCAATATATTTCTGCGTTAATTGAAAAGAAATGTTTCCCATATAAACGGCAATAAGTTTTACGTCGAAAAAGATATAATTGGACAGTATACATTAGAAGCTCTCTCAAACAATACTCGTAGGAGGTATAAGAAACGATATATTGTTTCCCACACATTCAACTTTCTTATTTCCGTTCAGAATTTGCATTTATGATTTTATCTGAATTTTTTTTTATTACGCAATAAAGATAAATGCCCCCCCAGCTATTTGAGTTTTCTCGGGCCCATTCTAGTAATTTTATGTATCTATGCCGAATAAATTTTCATCTCGTTCGATCCAAGGTACTCAATTGTTTTATTTCTTTCTTCCCCCTGATCCGTTTCTTTTTCTCGTCTTTTTTTCTGTTTCAGCAGACTGAAAATAAGACACGTAAAAGAACGAGGAACAATCCCGCTGCTCTAGATTAAAAAATCGAGGGCTTCCGCCTACGATTCCAATGATTCGAAGTCGTAGATTATGTGGCTCTGTACCAGCTTCGCCGCTGTGCAAAAATTAGGAAGAAAAATTGAAAGCAGTATTTCACAAAGTACGACGCCGTTCTAAATTTAATATTGACAGAAAAAAGACTGACAGTATATTACGGAAATATAGCAATTTGGTGCCAGCGTCGCTTGATTATAGAATATTAAGGTGTACTGACAAAAAATGTTAATAATGTTTCCATCGGTAGCATCTGAAGTAATTTGCTTTTTGTTAGGAGGTGGTATATACATGAATGTTTTTTAATATTTTTAAAATTCTGTATTGAATGACAGTAAGTGTGGGAGCATCGTTTTTAAGTTTGTGAAAGCATAAAAGTATGTAAAAATGAAAGAAAGAGGCATTACGAACAGTTTTTGTATTATAGCATTATTTTAAATCTGCAGAAGTAGATGATGGATTTAATATCTACCAGATATCAACAGACTTATAGAAGCTGGTGCAGTACTATCACTAGTGGTATATTAAAGAATTACTGACACAGAAACAAATCAGACAATAGACAAGTTTCACACCCGAGGCCGATCGGGTGACTAACAATAATTTTGATATTAAATTTATCATAAAAACCCTCGCTTTTTACATTACGGAAAAGCATAACATACTTGGTTGGATTATTCTTGTAGCTGTTAGTAAACTGGCAGTTTATGGCAAAGATATTTTTTGAACAGGCCAAAAACATCAAAGCGTGTTATTAGAATGTCCTTTGAGATCACTTGATTGCCGGCCGTTTTGTTGAACTGTCTACTTTTCCATTAAGGGTTATGTTCGCATACATATCTTACATTTTTTCAATCTAGATCTTTAGTTGGAATCTGACCATTTCTCCGATAATTTGCGATGGCGAGCAGTTACAATTATGAAGACCTGTCAGAACAATTTTGAAGTCAGAGATGACTATAAAGCTGTCACTATCCATTTGGCAGATTGATGGTATGGCTTTTTTAATCGTTATTGTTTCTACTTTCAGTCTACATTGGTTGCTTACATACTTGGTTCAGAGAACAAGAGGAACTTCATTCAATTAAATGTACATTGCGTCTATCAGGGTGGAATTCATAGCTGTTAAGCATAGTCGAACAGCTTTATTATTGATAATATATTCATTAGGATAGAGGGATTGCATGCTGAACTATATGGGATACATCAATAGTCTATCACAGATCTCACCATTGCTCTGTGGACCAGAGTAGATCTGATTTTTGACTTTCTTCACCATGTGTCCACATCAACATACTATCTAACCATATTCTTACGTATTTGAGGACATTATTAGGCGTAAATATTTTAATAGCTAATATAGCTTATAAGGTTGGCGGTTCTATGTCTGGTGAAGCATACATTGCGGATAAACAATTATTAACTCTTTATCATTACACCATCTTTGTAAGGATAACATGACTTGATTTATGATTTCAATACACTGATTAAGAGAATTTTGATCTGTGCAGATTGCAATGTCATCTGCGTATTGAATTATTTACACATTGGGGATGGATGTTAAACAGTAATGGGCTTAAAACATATCGAAGTACGAATCAGCAAGCAATTTAATATCAATTTCGCACGAAATCATTATTGAAATATTTGTTAACTATAAAGTTTAGTATTCTCAAGATTTCTATTACATAGAAATTATTTGCACTTACAATAAGCATAGTTGTAAATGAAATATTTCACTTATACTGAAAATCAAGTTCGTAACAGAATCAGGTATTTCGTAACTAATATTTTCACTTAACTTCAAACTTAATATATCTCGTACATCCGAATAGAACGTCTGCATCTGCTCTTTGATAATTTCACGACGGGGAAAATATCGAAGTCCTCATTAATAAACCGTTTCTAATAAAAGTGACGTGACAAGTTTCAGCTCGCCCGGGTTTAATAAAACGAATTTCCCGATGAAATTTTTACCGCCTCGATTCACCAAGACCGTCTCTTTGCGAGAGGAAGCGGCAAACTGAAAGAAATTCATTTAATAATTGCATAATCAGGTCAAATTCTTGATGATGAGTATCTTGATGGCGTCCTCTGTAATTAGAGGAGGTTAAACTCGGGGTCGAACTCCGGAAAGGCAATCTTTTTCTTTGCTGGGCGGACCCAAGAGTCTGTCATCGTGTTGGCGGAAGTCGTTTGCCCTCTTAATGATATGTTTTCTATTTTGAATCCTCGAACGTCTGGTAATTATCGTTATTCTTTCATGTTAGAGGTCATCGATTTATTTCTGTTGTCCCTTCGGTTGCGTAATGAGCCGTTAATTGTTTGGGCAATTAAAAAATGATGAAGAGAGCTGCCATATTAAAATTTTTTGTGAAAGATCGGACCACATTCTAATTAACTAGCTGCTGGTTCAAAATGAAACGTTGAAAAGTTCAGATCTATTCAAAAGGAACTATTATACAACATGTCCAAAGTTAACCCTTTATTACGTACTGCTGCAAATTAGCAACATTTAGTTATTGTCAGCGTAATCCACCAAGCATATTCAATATTCAGTGAATACGTATTGTTGCATATCCACAACACTCTGTTTAATGTATATGCTTCCGCGCTGGTTGCATAGACGGCACTATGTGTTTGATATTTTTATTACCGAGCAGTTGCTAATGACAAATACCACTTTGTTTACTGTTATAAAACAAATAAGAGTAAGTTAACCTTAAAAATTGTTCTTATTGAATAAGATATGTAGCATCTGTATAGATTAGATCGGGCATATTATTTGGTTGTTGAAAATTTGCTACATTGTCCATTCAAAGCACAAATACCTGCTGTATTTATAGGTGTGAGTAAGAGACTAACCCACCAAGACTTTTCAGATGGTGCATAGAGCCGCATCTGAAGAAATAAGTGTATTCGTGTGCTAAAAATAAAGAATTTAGAGAGCCTCTCTATATTGAGGCAGAACATAATGAAGAACTGACAAAAGAAAAACAGGAGGAAGCTGTTAATGCTAAGTAAGTACAAAATGAGAAGTTGCTAACAAGTAAAACAACAGCAAATAAAAATCTTAGAAAGAGGTGTAAACCTATATGCCGTCCAATTGGAATTTCTTGACATCAGAACTTACCCCCCTGGGTACACCATATGGTCTCAACAAGTTTATTTTTTACAGATGGGTTGATTGCCAAAATTGGTGAAGAAACCAACTTATATGCCATTGAGCAGAACCCAAGCTGCATTTCACTGCTGATGACATACAGCAATTTATGGGCATCTGATTTTACACATCCATAGTTGGTAGTGTGAGGTCACTTATACCGGGATTGCGCAATGGTAAGAGCGCTAGGAATCTGTGGTGGATGCTAATGGTTCGAACCTCCGTGCGGCAATCGATGTTTAAATCTATTGCAGCCGGTGATCGGTTGCTCTCCCGGTATCCTTCAGTGCTGGCGCAAAAATCAGCACTACTGCCCTCCCACGGCGAGGGGAGGCAGTAACAAGCCATACACTTCACACACAGAGAGAGTACACATGAAGGAGGTAGAATAAAGGTCCAATATAGGTGGCCCAAGTACGTGTGACCTATGCCCCTTCCCCAGCCTCAGACATTTACACAGTCTGAGGTCAAATTGAAACAAAAGTATGGGGTGTGACATTGTGATGCCTGTGAACGAATTTGAGAAGATTAGGCAGTTTATCTACTTCAATAGTAACCGGAAATATCTTCCACGTGATAATCTCGATCACTACATCTCCGCGAAGGTATGGTGATTCCAGCAAGAGACCATAGGCCTCTACTGGCGTTTTATCGGTTAATAAATTCGCACCTTGGAAAAGTGGAGACAAGATATGAGATTGTCTAGTTTTCAATTAACATATAGTGTCAACTTCCAAGCTTTTAGCACTCTTACAACCGAGCATGTAGGTTTCTGAAAGACAGACACATCGCACACGGAATAACGGTTATCTAATCGTAAATATTTTGTTTCCTTTAAAATGGTTTAGTATCGCGATCGTGGAGGCTTAGCTACTGGTCCACGCCATCAGATCTAACGTATCACTGATACTTGGCTTCGTGTTTCTACACGAAAATGTACGGGTGCACCATCGCGCAAAATCCAGATTCGTAATCGGACGTCTAACGGTCTTCAAGAAGGATAAGTAAGTAATTACAGAGAAATTACAAATATTGATAACCGTCGAGTCGATTTGACAATATGAACGGTCCAATTAGATGTTCATCGAAGACTCTTAGACGTAATTTTCAAGAAAAACGATGCTGAAAGTGATCCCCAACTATTGCATCAGGATTATCACAAGCAAAACGTGGGTATTATGATATTGGTTATACCACTGCCCGTAAAAATAACTTTATGATGATATCGCCTATAAATTGGAACAGAAACCATTCACAAGATGTTATTCCTGCATTTCCTTTATAGATTGTTATGCTTGGAGCCTCTGAATGTAGTAAAGATATAATTGAGCTTCATTTAATATATCCCGGGATGTACAAGGGATAACTTC
Organism: Osmoderma eremita; assembly: GCA_031763485.1. Classification (NCBI taxonomy): domain Eukaryota; kingdom Metazoa; phylum Arthropoda; class Insecta; order Coleoptera; family Scarabaeidae; genus Osmoderma; species Osmoderma eremita. Next base: position 89,624 of record JARFOC010000394.1, on the reverse strand, counting down.
TGCTTAATTGTGGTTTTTCCACAATATCTACTGGCATTGCTCTTCCGGGCATTTAAAACGCGCTGTGGACGAACTCGGCCCACGTGTTGTCGTTGTCTTGGCTGTGAATGACTATTGACACGTTCACGAAGACAAAGTAGTAAATGCTTCGTGGTTAGGTAAATGCCTACCAGTATATGAGAAGTCGTTGGATATACAGAAGGGAAGCCGCTATTTACCCTGATTTTCCGTACGCAATAACATTCATTTTTCGTCACTTTAATACAGTCAACCAGGTATCTAAGCCTAATGTATTATTTCGAATTGTTGTAACTTTAACAATTTTTATCCCGTTTTTCGTTGAACCTTTATTTTTTTAATCAATGGAAATCCGAGATGCCATTAAAAGTTTTCGTATAAGTATGTTAGTAATATTAGCACAACAAAGTCTCTACTTCGTATAAAGGGAATTACAAAAAGGAGCATGCTATTAAAAACTTTTAATTTCAATTTTTTACGTAGCAATAAATACATTTATTCCAAGCCTAGAATCATCAATTTACCGAAACGAATTCAAATAAGTACCTCGCGTCGTCATTATTCATAAATCACGACCGGTGTTAACACAATAATACACTCATACACACACACACACAACAGGTTCCAACGCTCTCTTAAATACACGAGAGACGCGATACCGCCATTAATCATAAATATTCCATACGTAGCACCCGAACACATATACATACGTACCCTTTTTACGAGTTACGTCTGCCAGAGACGTAGGGTAGACCTATGTATTTCTCGCAACCGCCGTTTCCCTCTTTAATCTCCTAACGCAATAAATCCCGGCCGCTTCTACTCAAAAATCAAAACGTAAGCAGGCCGTGGAAAAATAACGGTATCCCTTTCTCTCGGACAAAACAGCCGCGTCGCAGGAGTTGGGAATTTATTTCAATTCCTGCGTCGAAACGAGGGAAGTAGAGACACACAGGGCAGGCAACAGATACATATGCGGAATGTATGAATATGTTTTTCCTCTCTCTTTCTTATCTTCCGGACAAATATGTTTTCATCATTTGCGCTACGGAGAAAGAACGTTCCTCCTAAGAAATGTCCCGATTACGTGAATTCCATTTTTTTGTATGGGGGGTGTGATTAATTTGACATACGTATGACAGTTTCAGTGGAAATATATTCCTACAGATGGCGTTCAACTCCTTTCTTATACGCCATTAATAAAAACGTAGTAGTACGTTAGCTTCTTCTCAAAATTTTCAGTAGATGATGACGTTTATGTTGTGCAGAATATTGTTGTATAACTTACCGCCATAGGGCATACATTATGGTGATCTTTCATACGTTAAAACACGATGTTTTAGAACCCATAAATTGTTGTATATAGGATCATATTCATGCAAGCTATTAAAAAAATGATAGTGTTAAAACAGTTCAAGTTTACTGATACCGACAACATTTCTCTGTTACGTGAGTATCCTATTGCAGTAGCTGATGCAAACATAATGTCATGTGCGATTTTACAATAAAAATTTGCGTTTTAGTATGCAAGTGGGACCACTGCAATTGTTATCTGTGGTAGTCGACACAATGGATAGCGGGTCGATGAGAGTTTAGAAGAAAGTTGATTTACATGCATTTCAACATTCAGCCCCAAAAAATTAGTGGACTGTACCTGTTTTACAGATTTTCTACAGTCTCTCATCAACAAGCCCTCATTTACGATGGTGATAGCAGGTGCAAAGTAGAATATCACGTTTTATCGAAATTTAAGTAGGTACAAATTATTTGCATTACACCAATCCGAAATGGCCATCTCGTCGCACTTCAAGATCGGTATCTCTTTACTCTTTGCATAAGAAATTTAGCTTCACAGTAATGTTTATCCAAAAAATAAATAACTAAAGAATGCACGCTAAAGTAAGAACACAATTCAAAAGTAACTAGTTTTAACAATTGCATTTGTGGCCAATTTTTTCCCTTTTAAATGCTCATTGTAGACGGACAAAAAGCAAATTTGCTGGTTCAATTTCTTGACTGTGATGTTTATCCAAAGAGATAAATAACTAAGGAATGCACGCCAAAATAAGGACACATCAAAATAATCTAGGAGGCAAGGCGTTGTTTGCCAGTAATTTACAAGCCATATATAACCAAATGTCATTTTAAACGCTAATACAGTTTGCTGCTGGTGTTTCGATAGTTTAAGTGACAATAAGGTCTTAGTAACTGAAGAATCAGTGGAAATTAAAAAAAAAAGATTTATTGATTATTCTTCTTGAGATTTTTGTGTTTATTTTGCCATCAATTCTCTTTTCCAGTTTCGTTAGCATTAATTGAGGATTGAGAGACATTATTTACACCTTGATACGCAATTAAAAGCTATTGGCATGCTTGAAAGTGGTTTAACTTAAAGGGCGGTTGTAGAAGCTCTCAACACGTCCAAAAGTGTCATCAATCGTTTGTGGTTGACATATCAACAAACCAATGATGTGCGTGAACGTCATACAGGACGCACTCCACCAATTCATGACAGATACTTGAGACTTTGTGCATTAAGAAACCCTAACATTACGGCGACGGATTTGGTGATTCGACTTTACGACACTCATGATGTGTTAATAACCGATATCAAACAGTAATGAATAGACTCCATGCAGATGGTCTTCATGCTCTACGTCCTCTGAGAGTTCCTGATTTGTCGAGATGAAATCGCGGAAGAAGGTTAGAATGAGCGCAGCAACATTTAAATAGGGATCAACAAGACTCGGCTTCTGTTTTGTTTTCTGACGAATCCCGGTTTGGTTTGCGGCCAGATACAAGAAGACGTCCCAGGAATGCAGAATGATCAGCTACATCGCAAGCTGTTCACAACTTCCAAGGAGGTAGTGTAATGGAATGGGGTGGAACCTTTTCCTCTTGGATTTGTATATTGTAAGGGATTTGCTACAAAGAAGCATTCTGCCTGAAAATCTAGTCTTTGAAACAAGAAAGCAATTGTATCAGTGTCTTGTAGAACAGTGGAATGCCACAGCTAGATCACTTGATTATGAGTATGCTAAACAGGTGCATAAAGGTAGTCAACACTCGTGAAGGTCCCACAGAGTACTGACATTGCACTCATTGTCACATGTTGTTGATCGTTATTGTTTTTTTTTACATAAGTTTTGTAAAAATTTGTGAATTTTGAAAATTTTTCCTACATAATCAGACATTTCTCATTTAGTATTCTTAACTGTTTCTAAAAGTAAACAAGTAATGACGGTCGACTTATACCTTCACGTACAACAAACAATTATTCACATATGTGGAGCAGAAATGCATTTCCTTGCTTGTCCCCGAGATTATTTTGATGTGTGTAGTTTTAGCAATTGTATTTGCGAGCAGTTGATAATTAGTATCATCTTAAGTAAAAAGTGCATTAGAAGCAATATTTTTTTCTAATTTATCCTACGTGGATTCATGTAGTCCCCATCATCGCTTTGAATGTTTGGTATTGTTGAGTACGTTCTCAAATTATTCGTCCTATTTTTTATCAGCGCACCTTGACTGATGTTAAATTATTAGTGCCACTTCTTGAAGATTTTGTATCGTTAGTTGACTACGTGCGCTTTCATTTCGAATAGGATTCATTGACGTATTATTATTCCTTTCATTGCTTATTTGATTATTGCTGAGACAAAAATAATTTAGTCAAATAAAACAAAACAGAAGTTTAATAGAGGTTTAGCTATAATCAGTTATAGTGAATAACTATCCGTTTGATGAAAAAAGCATATACCTTCAGCTGAACAAATCAATGATAATTTCATCGAAAAAAGCATACAGCAACTTACAAACAAGTTTCTTATGACATTAAAAAAGTTCTTCCATAACATTAAGAAGTAACGATTTTCACACTTTTCTTCCCTTAACTTTTCTCCCCTCGCTCAGTATTAATTCAAAATTACCCGCATACCCGCCACGGAACCGAAGATTCTATTCTTTAAAACCAATTAACTTGCAGCCGGTACCTGCTCCCTCCGTGGACGTGAAAACTGCACGTCTTCCCTACTAAATTATATCGGGATTTCGCGGCCAACTATTTGTAACAGTCACGTCGTCACATTAACTCTGTCTTTAAGAAAAATTATGGAAATTTTACGACCTCATTTCACTCACTAATATCCGAAATTAACGTCGCGTTTTTTACTTTGCGTTTCCCTGCCTTTTTCTACCGCGTCGGTCGCAGAAGACTACGAATGGAATTGTTAAAGGAGAGGTCGGTGGAATAGCATTGGGAGTTCGAGTTATCGACGACACAAAAAGTTCTTTCGCGAGTAAATGGGGGCATCGCTGTTCTTTACATATTTATGAGAATTGGTTGCTTATGGAAGAATTGTAATGTCACGATTTGCTAAACGAATGTTCCTTCGGTTGCTTCTTTTTTTTTTGTGCCGAGAATTTAGAAAGGTTAGTTTTTTCTTACATCGTCATTAAACCGACTAGGTATCTAGATAATATTGCAGAGAAGTGAATATGAGTGAATTCGGCCAATTGGTAAACAATAAATATAAATGGCGAACTAAGCACGGGGTGTTATTTGCCAATGACAAGCGTTTTTAGATCACAGTAGCTTTATTGAATATTTTGAATAATCTTACTACTTTATTGCGTAATAATAACGATATAAATTACTACATGGCATCAAAGAAAATATAATAATTGTGATTGCCTGTTTACAAATATTAAAAATAGGTGAATAAAAGATTGGTTTTAGGAGTAGGTAAGAGGAATAGTGAAAAACAAATCCATATTATTATTTGTTAAAAAATCGAAAATGAATGGAGGTCACTTTATGACAGTTATGACAGATGGAATTTTAAAACACGAAGACACTAAAATTTATATGGTTTTAAAGGATTGGATGCTACGGACACATACTTAGAAGAGACAGAAACAAATCGATAAGAACTTCAACAGATTGGAACCCAGTGGAAGGAAGACCAACAATAAGAGGAGAACCAGAAGGAAAATAGAAGGATCAAGTAGAAAAAGACATAACAACAATAAGGATAAGAAAGTGGAGAATTTGCGTAGAATTCAAATAAGGCAAAAGGGTAAGGAGTTAAGGTAAGATCTATAAAAGGGCTAAGTGACTTTCGGAAAGTAAGGCAAAGTGTTTCATTGCTTGCTATAATCGGCAAAAACTACAAGTGCGCCGCATATGCTGGCTGCATCATAAAATATCTTGACAAACAATTTTTAGAACTGGATCCTTATTTAAGAATCCAAGTCTGTTGTTTAAAATATAGTTACCAAAATAAAGTAAAATATCGAAATATTCTCAACGGTGCAATGGAAATTATTATTGCTCGGTAGGATGAAGTCCAGGAGCGTGAAATGTTTTCGTGCCGGTGGGCGGGTGCCCTATAAACCCAGGCGAATTTCCGGTGACATTGATTAAAGAATGTAATTCGCCTTAATGCGATGCGATTTTTAGATAAGGGAGGCGTAAACGGTCCGAGCCAGCTACGATGAACGCGTACACGCTTGTCCCAATTAACGCAATTAGTGTACTTTTAAACGCAGGCGATTATCGCAAATTAGCAACGAATTTGTAATTGGTGCATGTTGTATCGGCTAGGGTGTCAAAATTGAGAATAAATAAAAAAGGTGGATGAAGATAATTAAGGAATTATAGGTATTCAAGCGCAATGAGGAGGTAACAGAAAGAAAAATAATTTTAGAAAAGGAGAAAGTATTAGGTAACCAAATAAGTTGGCTTTTATATAAAGTAGAGTGCCAGGAATGTTTCTGAAGTTGTTGATCGATAGCACTTCTTTCCCTTGCTTCAAAACACACAAACAACATTTTATTGTGTGTTTTGTGGACAACAAAAGGAATTGTCCATTATGAGTTTTGGAAAGGGATCAAACCGTCACTGCTAACTTGTATTGTGAACAATTTCAGCGAGTGCAAGCAGCACTTATCCAAAAACAGCCAAACTCCGAACATATTTTATGTATCATGATCTATACCTGAATTCAACTGTTTCCGAAAAAAATTGTAGAAGCCTAAAAAATTCAATAACACTTGAATTATGTAAATCAAACCTTGAATTGAGTCATACTGTTGACAGTGGCAGTTGACTCATATCTCAAGTGACTTTGTCTTAGTAGAACTTATTACTATAAGTTTTTCTTAATGGTACGTCTCAATGAAATAGAGCGAATAGAAATACTGAAGATGATTGGTTATAGGGAGAGGATACGCACCCTAAAGGAAGTTTGCGAAATGTATTACTGGCTGTTCAAGAAAATTATTATAAGCCTTGCCGTAGTATTGCTTTGGAAAATAAAATTTGCCAAACATCCGTCCTCAAGTATTTAAAGAAAAATAAATGACAAACTTATAAAGTCCCATTGGTTTATGAACTAAATGCAGATGACAATGACAGGCGACTTAAATTTTGCGAATTGCTCGTGAATTTGTGCAATAACGAACCACAGTTTTCAAAACGAATTGTATTTTCGGATGAGGCAACGTTTTGTCTCAATGGGTGTGTGAATAAATAAAAATGTCGGTATTGGGATACTGAAAATCCCCGCTGGATAATGGAATGGAATACCCAGTGACCTCAAAGAGGTAGTGTTTGGGTCGGCATTGTTGTTAAAAACAAGGTTTTTCTTTTATGGGAACTTAAGCGGCGACAGATATTTAGAATTTTTAGAAGATCACCTAGTACCATATCTTGCCACTTTATACCCCGATCCAGATGATCCTGACACACCAAACGATTTTTTATGGTATCAGCAAGATGGAGCATCAGCAACGATGGATTGGTCGAAGGGGTCCAAGTGAGTGCTCGACCAGATCTCAAGATTTGACCTCGTTAGATTATTTTCTGTGGGGTTATCTTAAGTGTAAGGTCAACGTTAACCGACCAAACAACATCGAAGACTTAAAGAATAGGATAAGAGACCAAATGATACTCGGATACTGTCAGGAAGTTAGTGGAGGTAATCTCTAACATTTCATAAAATAACTTTTATTTTTTATTGCATTTTACTACTTTTTCTAAATAGATGATAATATGTTGATGTTTCAAGTTACAGTGCATTTCTCTCGAAAACAGTTGAATTGTTGAATTGTTTACGCGTATAAGTCAGGAAACGAAACACACTGAATATTTATGAATCAGAACTTTTCTGTATGCACTATATAAACTTGGTCGCGTTTAAAATTGGTATTATGCCTAAGTATCTATAAAATAGCGTTCATTTAAAGAATCGAACCCATATCCTATACAACGAGCTCAACTACAGAGCATGGCACTTACATACATACATACATCCAGTCAGCAAGACTCATGAATATGAAACACCCCATTCAATTTTGCGCGCGCACTTCCGCTAAGGAAGAGCTAGGTGGGACGAATGCGCTTTCGGAATGCGGGTATGCGTTATTAAATTGCATATATCCCGGCTAACGACGACTACCACCTCTGCACGGAGAGCGGAAGAATTCCATTCGTCCTTATTGCTCGAGAGCCATCCTCGACCGTCACAGCGATGTCGTAGCGCATATGAACGTCTGACTGCACAAAGTTCCTTCGGGATATAGAAACTATAGCCTCGACGTCATTTTCCGATGCTTTCACGGTGTATAAGCAAACAATTCAGTCTCAAGTGTGATGTGGAAAAAGGTGATGGGAAAGTGAGACATAGTTTTATACCACCAGATGATGTTTCGCATTACTTTTAGGTTCTTTTTTGAAAGGCAGTTTTCAATTCCATATAAACATTAAATATTTTACTAAAATAATTAAAGATATCGGGGCAGAATATATTTTTAATGTAGGCTGATACATAATGGAGATGAGACATCTCAGGAAAAGTGATGGGGAGATAAAGAGGGACAGCCTAAGGAATGAAACACTAACGGATCACTTAATTCTTCTAATGACATTGTCACATACGTTAACCTTTTGGCGGGCGCGCTTATTTTTATTAAATAACCAGGCGCGCCGTGTACAAAGCCCACAGCATACTTTTAACCAAAAGTTGAAAGGAATAATCGCATAAATGTATAATAGATATTACGGCAAAGACATGTATCGTAAAAAATACTTTATTTTTGATTAATTTTTACAATAACACGCAAAATAATATACATATATTCTTTATGAATCTGAGTCAAATTGTTCAGCTTCACAACTGTGGCAAGTCACAAATTGTTTTGAATGTTTCTTGCAAACAAATCGCGCACATTTGTAACATTCTATTGTTGTATTAGTGTTCTTGAAAACCTTGCACCTGCTCCGTTTCTGACTGCTACCTCGTTTCTCTTCCTGCTTCTCGGTTGGTACACATTTTGGTAGAAACACCTGGATATCTTTTGGTAGCGTACTTAGTGTCGCCCGCAGTACTGGACGTTTTCCGAATGTTTCGCGAAATATAATATTTGGGCATTTATCCCTGCAATATTCAAAAGCACAAAATAACGGGGCCAAAGGCCATCTTTTAGTGATTCTGGATACACTGTATGCGGCAGACATTTTACTCTAGTACTTCTTTTGTATGGTTATAATCTATAATTATTTCAGGTTTCCGTGTGACGTCATCGATTATGGGCAAATAGTGCATTGTAGATAATAATATAACGGCTCTGTTATTTTTCGGTATTTTTTTATTTGGAAGAAATTCGGGAGACACTTCGCGTTTATTTTTTCGAATTGTCCCAATAAACGTTATCTTTCTTTTCCAAAAGATATTTCGCTAGAGACAAACTGATGTACCAATTGTCTGTAGTCTAATTTCTATTTGAAATTTTAATTGGTACAGTTAGTCGTTTCACAATATCAATTGGAGAATTAGACGCTTTCTTGGGTCCACTAGGTTGCTGTCCACAATAAACTTCTAAATTATTGGTGTAAAAGTTTTTGCGTCGCACAATGCAAACATTTTTATACCATATCTAACCGGTTTGCTTACTCAGATTAATCCAATATTTTTCTAATCGGTGCTAACTTGTCGGTGTTTTTTCTGTCACTTCGTGTTAACTTCTCGTCAAAGCAAAGACATCTCAACAGAAACAAGAACCGTTTATAACTCATTACTGAGGTTAGTATATTCCAGTTCCATCGCTGTTCCATAATCCTATAACATTGGTACCGATTAGGAAAATATTTCCGATCAAAACCGAGATCTCACACATGGTGGTAACTTGGCAATCTCCTTCTCGAGCATATGAGGTAGTACTTTTCTTGGATTCGATATACATATTTGTATATTTGATAGTGTACTTTGAATCATTTCTGCGTCTATTATTTTATAAAATGCGCTTACTTCATCCGTGATGTCTGCGGACCTTGGTGTAAGCCCAGGTACAGTTTCTATAACATTTCGTTGCTTTACCTTTGATGGCGCTTTAGAATATATGAAAATTATGTGCGAGAATAGGAAAACATAGAAGGAATGGATCGGGAACTATTCCAAAATCCGTACCCTGAAAGGCCAAATAAAAGTGTAGAAAGAAGAAAAATACGAGTAATATGTGTCGATAATCGTTAGGAAGAGAATTTTTAAGAACAACCTAAAAAGCACCATTTTACTAAAAATGAAAAGGATGCGAAAATAACTGTACCTATAAAATACAAAATAGGATACGGTGGCTTACAATAGTAAAAAATTAATTAAAGAAAAAACAGTGTTATTCAAGTGGTGTTCTGTGTGGTGTAAATCTCCCAGAGTGCGACGTCTAACATTATCTTCCTTCCTAGTTTCTGCTGAGGATGGCAACTTAGTTGCCGAAATACGTATCCAGGAGTTCTTCACTCATCGAGGTGGTGGGTATTTTTTATTATTTTTTTAACTATACCTACACTAAATCACAAGCAGTGTACAGCCTGACCCATAGTGTGGCAAAGCTAGATATATCCGTTATCATATAAGATACCAAAGAAAATTGCAGACAGTTTTAAACTTAAAATTTTAAAATTATTTCCATATATACAGTGTGTTTCATATCACCATGGTGAACCAAATATCCGTTTTCTTAAATGGAGCATTCTGTATATTATTTCGGATTTAGGTTAAGCCCATGCCTCGCACCCCCAATACACAATTTCTTTGAATTATACAGCGTGTTTCAGAAGTTATGGCCAATTTTATATACAAATCACTGTGAGTTCGAGGTCTTGTATACTGCAAGCGACACAATTCGAAATTTCTCTTTCGTAAATAACTTTATGATAGCTTATATGATAACGGATATATCGAGCTTCGAGTGTTTTGGTACAGACTGTGTCGTTCTTCGTTTTCGCCATTTGCAACAATCTCGACCGGAAACGGATTGCGAACGGAATGACACGTGACACGTAGGGTGAGCTGATGCAGGCGCCGTTCGCATGGCAATTTCGATATTCAATTATGAGCTCTCAAACCTCGCGTCGTTTACTTACTTTCGCCCTTCAGGCTCCAGTAATGGGAAGCGACGTACTTCGCACGAACCTGAGTGACACACATCACTGGCTACGCCCAGATTGATAAGTAAGTCTGTCGAAGTGAATTTGCTTCAAGGGTTGGCGCGTTCGGGGTGAATATATAAGAAAGCCACACTATGTAGTGATTTTCCCGGCATAACGCAGGGGTTACAATAGTCTTAGGAAGTACGTTTTTTACGCCTTTATTTCGTGGCAACTGACAGCCGAGTTCATACGTCTCTGCGAGATACTTGCATGTGCATATGTGTTACAGATTTGTTCGTACATTATTTTTCTTGTGTTCCGCGAGGGGAAAATTGTGTTCAGGTTTGGACGGATACGGAATCAAATCTTTCCATTACATTACATAACTGAAATGCGTCATCGACCTGTTTGTGCATGCGCTATTTCAATATTTATCCAGAAATTCTCCCGTTTGGCCGATGACAACGTAAATATTTTTCCACGTCCTCGAGGAAAAATCGATCGATCGGGCCCCTTGTTTACTTCCACCTGCTTTCTAGGTGACAACACGTTCACCGGGGTGCGGGGTTGGGTGTGCTTTCCTTTGTTTCTGGACGAAGCGAAATCATCAGTTGCTGCGTTAACGAATTTATTTATACGAAGGGAATTTCTCAATTTGATCATTTCTATTAGAGGTGCAATGAGTAAAGGAAGATGATTTCTCTTATATCAAGACTATCAAACCAAAAATTTGCATTTGTATCAAGCTATTTTAATTTAGGTAAAGGTAATTCTGATCTTCTTTTACTCTTATGTAGTTTGCAACCATAGAAATATCGCTATTTTCTAACTATGGTGTGAGGTTAGTTTTTATATTTCTACTTTAATTAACTTGTAGATGACTTGGACATCACACTTGGACATCACTGTCCAAGTTTGTTCCACTTATCGTAATTGATGTCCTGTAAATATTCAATTTACGGTTGGGTAATAACAGTATATTGTGGATTCGGAACTCACAGACTCTTGTGAAAGATGTAATTTTTTTATTAAATTCCTTTTTTAAGATATTGTTTAAAAATATTCGAATTATCCACTTCAGTAGATGGTTAACTAACTTTCTTATAATCAAGCTGCAAACGCAAATCGTGGTTTGAAATAGTAAAAATAAAAAATAAAAATACCTTTCATTCATCAAGGGTGAAGAATTCCAGATACGTATTTCGGCAACTAAGTTGCCATCGTTAGCAGAATCTATAAAGGAAAATAACGTTAGACGCAGTGCTGTGGGTGTTCAGAATTCTTATATATATATATTTGGAGAGTACTGTATATACCACCCAGTACAATTTAGGGACTTCACTCTGCGAACATGACCCGGGCCACTTGACACATGGTTTAAATATGTCACGCATAATACGCAGACAAGCGCCATCTAGATGTGCTCTGAGATGCATTTGTATATAAAGCATAATATAAAGCAGTTACATTTAAGCCACCATCAACGCAGTTTCATTCGTATAATACGCAAAAGGAGTATACAAGAACACTGCGACTTACGCGCCACAGAGAACACCACTTGAACAACAACTGAGTTTTATTGAAGTGGTGTTCTGTGTGGGGAATATCTCCCAGAGTGCTACGTCTATCATTATTTTCCTTTGTAGATTCTGCTGAGGATGGCAACTTAGTAGCCGAAATACGTATGTAGAGTCTCTCAGTAAGGATAGCAAGAACTGTGGGGGCAGCACAATAAACACACTGTTCGGATTACTCCTCCCGCACAAGTATTAATTAATTCGGGACGACACGTGTTTC
>JARFOC010000394.1:65116-75491 GCA_031763485.1 Osmoderma eremita | reverse complement strand
TCGACGCGCGAGCTAGATGCTTATGAATCGATTTATATTAAAAAGAACAGAAACCTCCTAAATCGCGAAGAAGCGCCTGTATCTTTCTCAGCAGTAATTGATTTATTATGAGCGGTTAAAAACGGCCCCTTGAGACAGCGCGCGGTCTTTTCTTAGAATTCTGCCATTCAGGGCAAAGTGGGAAATATGTTGCATGTATTTTTGGGGTAGGTGGTAGAGGGAGTGATGGGAGAGGAGAGAGTGGTGCATGTTTCTAGTTTAAGCGATCTTTGAAAGCCATTTGGTAACCGACTTGATAATGGGAATTCACGTATTCCCGAAACACGTGTCGTCCTGAATCAATTAATACTTGTGCGGGAGGAGTAACCCGAACAGTGTGTTTAGAGTCTCTAATTCATTAAGGTGGTAGGGATATTTTTTATATTAATTCTAATAAATTGTCGTGTTACTCATATTTGCAAGGTGATACAAAATAAGTACACCGCCCCAGACCAAAGCGATCTTTCATAGTGAATTACTTTCACTTTTGCATCATTTCCAGTTGACTGGAAGTCGCCATTAACTTTTCATTTTAAATGGAATGTTATAATTTTTATTGCAAATTCTGATTATAAACATTATTCTAAATCGGTAAATATGTCTTTTTGATTATAATTTAAAGTCTAACCTGCCGCAATGAGGATTTAAATGGCCGCGGTATTTCATTCCACACTAATGACCAAAATAGCTCAAACTTTTCGTAAACACCCTCGATTAAAAAATTGTTCTTACGACACTATTTAATTTCGAAATTCAAGTTGCTTATCATTTGAAGGTATAACCTTTAGGTTTTCAAATCATAGCTTAAATATCCTTGAAAATTTTACAGTCTGGTCGCCCTATGGTATCGCATCTCATTATGTTTAGCTGTTTGGAAACTCAATTTTCTTAAATAGAATACCCTGTATGTTTTTACATCATGCGGCACAAAATCAAATTTTGTAGAGATTAGTATTGGTTCCCCTATGCCAATTTTTTTTCGTTTTCGCGTTATGGTGTATTTTAATGGCATATTTTGCTAGAAGTAACTCAATTTTATTCCCAATAAGTTCTAACCAAACAGAGTATTTATTTACTTAACTCAAAAAAATGTACAAAACTGACAAAAATCTGGATGGAGTCCAAGTCCGCAATACTAAAGAAGTGGCAGCTCTATGTTTTAATCACTAATGCTCTAAAGACTATAAATGTAGTTCAAATTGTCTACCATTCATTCGAACAAGTTCTAGTCCGCGATGGAACACTCTGTGTAATTGCGTGTATTATTTCAAGAGGATTTAAATTTCGAAATACGTTTCTAACACGATTTTCCTATTTATTGGTTCAGAATAAATATCGCCTCAAAAGTAATAATCATACATTTTAAAATATCTAAAAATCGGTTGCATTTAGATGTAGAGAAACCTTAACATTTACTACTTAGAATAACGTTTAGAATCATAATTTGCAATAAAAATTATAACATTCCATTTAAAATAAGAAAGTGAATGGCGACTTCCGGTCAACCGGAAGTGATGCAAAAGTGAAAATAATTTTCTCTGAAAGATCATTTTAGCCTAGGGCAGTTTACTTATTTTCAGAATTTTCGTGTATTTCCTCCCCTACAATATTTTAGTGGGTCACTCAACTTGGGAGAGCCTTTATATGTAGATTGGTGGAAAGAGGCATTTCATTGAAGCAAATTTGCTAAACCGAAGCAATGACTTTCAAATCTGCAAAATGGAAGCACGATTAAAAGATTTCAGGGTGCTGTTAATCAACTACTTTCATCCAAGGATTCTCATATAGTGCAAATGCATTTGTCGCCGAGTTATCAGCCAGTTAAACGCCAGCACATTCCGTTATTATCTGCTCACTTAGTCGATTAAGCAAATATTATTCAACCAGCGTTATCTTACCCCGGTAAAGCTCCCCGACTCGTATTCATAATACAATTACGCCGACAAAATCTCGACAATGATAAATTACGGCGCCAAATAGAAAATCTATTCATCATTAGCGTTACCAGCCAGACTTACGTTGCTGTCTCTCCATGGTTGGTTGCGCGCTGAAAATACGCCACTCTCCGTATGCGGTGTTAATATTTGCCGAGGAATATGCGGCGCTGTTTATTAAATACGTATCATGTTAATTGGTGGTAGCCCACGAGGAAGATGATGAATATTTGGTTATTTGCGCTACGCAAATTCATTTATTTGCGGACGATGGACAGTGATGGCTAGTTTAGTTATTTTGTTGGGTATGCAATTAAGTTAAAACCGCAATCATTGAATCATTCGATTAACTTAAAATGTTTATTTAATCACTTATCACGTAATATGAGTAATTCAGATTTGCCAAAAGAACAAATAATTATAACTGTAAATGACAGAAAGTTAGCACTGCTTGGTTAGTTTAAAAAGAAACATATTTCTGGTGGATTTTGGTTTTATTATAAAGCTGTTAACTTAAAGAAGTTGATGTGGTTTTGGTACATAATAAACATGAATTTTAGTATAGCGGGCGTTCACTGGAACATTGTCATGCACTCCTAACCGTAGCCTATTACAAATATTACTATTACTGATAATTATGGACGAGGCTAACTACTACTATATAAAATATATGATATATATTTTATATACATCATGTCTTCCCAAAAGTTGTATGAGAATGTTTGTGCGTAGTACCACAGTAACGTAGAAGTTGTTGTTATTTACAACTGATTGTGTATTTTGAAAATATACACATATGCATGTTGCTCATGTTAACAGTGGCAGTCAACAACCAGATGAAGAAAGAACAAAATTGGTTTATGCGGTAACATACACCTGTTAATCTTCCACTGTATCACATCTACTTAAATTTTTATCCTGGACCAATTATAACACTGGTCAACAAAATTAATCAAAGTGGATGAACTTGGTAGTACTTTTTACACATATTTAATATCTGTTTTCAGAATTTTTCTATGAGGCAGGATTTCAGAGTGACAAAGCAATGAAATTTTGTGAAACTATACATCATAATATGTGCATAAATCATGAAAAAATGACCTACAAAGTGATATACTAACTTGGAAAATGTGCTGATATATGCCTTTTTAGTATTGTTTTTGATAAATTTATGATAGTTGATGTTTCTTCCGACTCTAAAATTTCAGAGAAAGTTTTCACGAGTGCAAAATTAAAGTCTGAACTCAGAAATTAAACATCAGTATAGCAGAAGTTAGAATTAGAAGCTTATAATTGACATTTAAGTCTAACTAAGAATTTAGGAACGTTATCCATGCGCTCGTAAATACTACCTGCCACCCGTGTCAAGTAGTTTTCTTTCGAAAGTATTACGCTAAATGTGTTTATAAGTAGAGAGAGATGTGTATATATTTTTTAAAAAGCGCATGTTAGATATAATTTTCGTCATTCGGGAATTGGTTGAGAATGAGAGCCGACGTGCTCTTGAAACATATGTACGGAATTTTATTAAATTAACTTTGTGCGGTGTGGATCTCCCGATACTGCGTATTAGTAAGAATTTAAACTTGACTGAATATTATGAAAAGGGTGTAACTTTCACAGGAAGATCTTGAGGGTGTCAACTTAGTTGGCGAAATGTGTATCTGGAGTTCTTCACTCATCAAGGTGGTAAGGGTATTTTTATTTTTAGTATTTTAAGCCACCGTATCTTATTCTTTATATTTACTTCTACGTAAAAAATCTTTATAACTTTTTTTATAAGTATGTTGTTCGTTTTGCTTTACTCATTAATTCTTGTGTGTCGGAATCAAAAAGCTTTAAAATCATCAGCTATTCCAAACATTCTGCGGCCATTCAATAGCACGTAAAACTAATTTTTACCGACACTCGCGAAAGTCATAAATTAAATTGTTAATCGACCGTTCAAAACCGTGAGCCCCTTGAAACAACAGCAAGGGTTACTAGTGGCACTGCAGCCGACCCAGAACGTGGAATATATGTAAATGTATTCCGAATGAATTCGGCGCTGTTATTTCTGCTGATTATTTGGCGATTTGACTAATGGAATAATCCGGTAATGCGGATGACATCTACAGGCGCTGGATTATCGGCGAGCGAACAGACGCTCGGGCTTTGTATTCCGGAGCAACCGTGACGAGATTACGTTCGTTAGATGTCGCTACGGTCGCGATACACACAGCAAATTCCGGCGCACATGCATCCAGATCGCTTCCGGGGGCACGATGCATACGAGACATCCCTTGCGTGCATATTACGTCGTTCGTAGGCAATTATTTCCGCGATAATCGTCTTACATGTAATGCCACTAGATCTCTAAATCGGTCGACTGGCTCATCTGCATGTTGTACGTGGTGGAAAGCCTTGCTCTATGCATAGTAGTGAATTCAGGTTGAATTCATGTTGGGCGAACACGATTCGACTTAACAGCATACTTCTAATCTAATCTAATCTACTGTATTGTACTGTATTAAAGTATATTTAGGCCACTGTGTACCCATATAATACTACAAAATATTAACATCATATTTATCCGATAGATCATTCACAAATAGAGTAAATGGAGAAACTTCTGGCTTGCTTTGATTTAATATTAGCGTTCTTTAGGAATGGATTCTAGGACTAATCTTATACCTGATCCATACTTCTGACTTCCCAACAAACGGATATACCGTTCATAACATCACAGGTACGTTCGAAATCAATACCACGGTTTTAGTTCCCCTTTGTGACTCAATAGTCGTCTTCTCATATCAACCAGTTAGAAGAATGGCTCGTGTAATTTGTAACTTTCTTAGTTGCTCACCCTGATAGCAATCTTCTTTTCAAAATAGCACAAGAAAATTAACATAGGAATGAGCGAGTTATATCTGTTGGTCGTAAGAACATCGAAAATGTCGACGGAAAACAAAACTCTATTTTACAAACTAGTATACATATCGATTTGAACCCATGCCATAATATTGTTGGGAAGTGCAAGCAAATCCCGTATCGCAACGATACAAAGAAATCAAAATAAAATTTTACGAGCAATAGCTGATGGATCTTGGTACATCACCAATCAAATGATTCACAATGACCTTCGTATGTCGACAATCCAAGAGGCAGCAGATATGACGAAAGACTAGAAACACATGCCAATCTACTCATCCAACGTTTGATGCAAGAAATAACACTAGGAGATACTTGCCTTGAGATCTGAAGTGAGGTAGAGGAAGTTCTCGTCATTGGAGGATTTTTATCATGTCAGAAAGGTACTAGCTTAACTGGTCTTCAAAACATCAAAATAGGAAAGTACAAGCACAACCGTATCGTGATTATACAGGGGCCAAAATAAAATTTTACGAGCAATAGCTGATGGGTTTTTATACAACACCAATCAAGTACTTCACAATGATCTTCGTATACCGGAAGTCCAAAAGGCAGGAATCGTGACGAAAGGCGAAAAATACATCTCGCCCATACAGGGATTGATGCAAGAAATTAACATTAGGAGACACTGACCTTCAGAGTCGAAGTGAGGTAGAGGAAGTTTTGCGCATAGTAACTTGAACATGTCAGAGGAGGACTAGCTTAATAGGTATTCAAATCATCAAAATACCTTACAAATTGTATTATTGTGGTGGGTCTATAACAGAAAATTGGGATTAACACTGAGGTCCTAAACTGTGTAAAGGATGGAGTGAGTGTAGACGATAGTTATCACATCTTGTGTGAAAGCGAGGCCTTAGAACCAATCAGACACCCAATATTTGGGAAACCGAAAATGAATCCACGGGATTATATTGAGCAACAAATGACCTGTGCTGATAGGTACATGGTATAAGGATTTGGATCAGACAACCAAAAAAGTTTTCTTTCTGAAGGAAATGATTAAAGGAATAAATCCCCAATTTTCAAAAAAGTTTTTGTAAAAAATAGTGTTGCAAATAAAATCAAATGCTTCGGATAAGACTTAAGAAAACTACGTTTGAGATATTTTTGTAAATTTCGCTTGGACTTAGGTTAGTGGTTGGTTTTTAGCATAAAAATTGTTTAGTTCTATATACCAATGCATTATATGCTCAAGGTTTAATAATTCTATTCATTAGTCGATCGTTTTAACTATACGTAGCCTTTAATGTATGCTATGTGATTCAACAGCTCTAATTTACTTCATCCCATGTCAATCGACGACAAATAGTCCTGACGCAACAAAACCCCAACTGTTGTCGTTACTAAAAAATAATCACTGCATTAGGCAAGCCTCTGGTAATTTTTGTGCTCGTCCAGTTTACGTTAAAAAATACTCGACTGTCTATTTTCGTTGTCAACGTTTTTAATCAGCAGCCGTTTTAAATCACTCTGCCAGTGAATGGAGTGATAAATCGGCGGGACTTCCGATTAAAAACGGGAAAGAAGCGTGGGCAAAAATTACCAGCTGCTATCGCAGGGTTTTAGGACCATTATCGACGGCGGTTTTAAATTGAAAATAGTACTGTAGAAAATAATGATGAATGTTTGAAAAAATGTCTTTCTAAAGAATATAAAGTTGGTCGTTTTTAATTATTAATACTTCAGTAACTATATGCTGGAAATTATTTCGTTTAACAAGTCTCTAATATATCAAAAAGAAAAACGATTTTAAGAAGTAGTCTTTATTTCTTTCGGAACACTACCTTTATTGTTGGCTTTGACCAAGAAATCAAACAGGGGCTCAAAGTACTCTAAAATAGCTCTTCCGGACAGCAAAGTTTCACCAGTAATCTTCTGCAAAACCTCCTTCCAATGGACGCTTGCTCCTAATGACAATCCCTTTCTAGCAAACATAAAAAAATGGTTTAATGGTAGTCCAGTAGAATTTTATTTAGTGACTTGTGGTTTATAGTTTCTCCTATATAATTTGACACTTTGGTGAACTGTTCTAAAATCCACGCTGATTTTAAATGAAAGAAAAAGATGGTAAAGTAAATCTTGTATAGTAATTACAATGAAATATTCACTTCTTAAGCGGTAGAGTCTTATAGAAGATCTGAAAATTCATGGACTAATTTATAACGCAGGAAGATGTATTAGAAACAACTATGGTACCACTCTCTTAAGCTGAAAATCGAAATTATGCAGTTTCAAACGAAGTTGAAGAGGTAACCCATAAAAATGACGCTTTAGTATATGAGGAGGCTAGAGAAAATGTCAGTGATATCTTAGAATTGGAAGATGATGAAGTGGAAGGATCAGTATATATCGGGGAAAAATAAATATGAAGACAACGAATCGTCAATCTTAAGAAGTGATTATGATGACGAAGATCCATCGTCGACAAAATTAACTAAAGTACACGAACCAAGTAAATTTTCTGGTTCGAAAAGATCCTTGAGCACCGTGTTGAAAACTTTGGGAATTCTTTAAAAGGAAAGTTGTTAAGCAAAGCCACAAAAAGAGTAAGCTAGTCGAAGAAGCTGGCCACAAGATGTTGTCTTTTCCCTACCATTACACATTTGACCCAGTTGAACTAATTTGGGGAATAACAAAAAAAATTATAATGGGCATATCGGTAGGAAAGTCTATAGAATCTTGCATTAGCATGTATGAGAAAACAATAAATGTAGTAACAGCCGAACATTGGGCAAATTCTATTTCCCATGCCTAAAAGGAAATCAAAAGATATCTTATCTCTTAATAGGTTTCGATACTGCAGATGTCGCACCACCATTATTAACGTTAAGGAAGCATCAGATAGCTCTGATGCTTCAGAAGATGATTTCAGTAGTTAAATGGCCGAAAGAGCTACTTGCATTTTGAAATCAATGCAGATGACTTCTTTTACCAATTAGCTCTCAATTTGTAAAAATTATTTGGAACGTAATCGGAATTATAAAATGAATTATTTTTTTTGGATAAATATTTGTTATGAATGGTATCTGTTATTGAGTGTAATACTGCTTTTCGTTGCTCATAATTAAATTGTTTCATATACAGAGTGACGCATTAGTGCTCGATGTATCCGTTATCATATAAGATATCAAAAAAAAGTTATTTACAAAAATTGTAGACAGCTCAAACTTAATATTTTAAAATTATTTTCATGCATACAGAGTGTTTCATATATATAGAAGTTATGGTCAACTTTATATGCAAATCACCGTAGGTTCAAGGTCTTGTACACTACACAGTCTGAAATTTTTCTTTAACAAATATAGATTTTTGATATTGAGTTTTGACTCGCCCTGTATTCAGTTTTGACAATTTTGAAAAAATGACACTTTGCTATAAACGTGGGTCAATATAAAAAATCTATGCTTGTAAAAGAAAAATTTCAGACTGTATCGTTTGCAGTATACAAGACCTCGACCTCACAGTGATTTGCATGTAAAATTGACCATAACTAATGAATCACGCTGTATAATGCAATGAAATTGTATATTAGGGGTGTGAGGCATGAGCTTAATCTAAATCTGCCATAATACATAGGGTGTTTCATTTAAGAAAACGTATGTTTGGTTCATCCTGGTGATATGGAACACCCTGCATAAATATAAATAATTTTATAATGTTAAGTTAAGACTGTCTACAATTTTCGTAAATAACTTTTTTGATATCTTATATGGTAACGGATAGATGGAGCTTTGCAACAAAAATGCGTCACCCTGTATATTGTGCACGTGTTTCGCTCCTACCAATAGATGTAGATTTCCCAACCCAGTATGAATGATAGCAAATTTGCTAAGTAACAAAAAACCAACAAGCACACATACCTACCTACCTCAGTTTTTTACCGGCAGCTTTGGATTTATAAATGTCGCAGGCGTGTAGCGGTTTCCTCTCCGGTTTTTTCGGATTGTACTGGCCGGCGGCTATGCACAGAGCCCTGTGCAACTGGAATTCGAGTATGTGCGCGAAAAAGTACCTGAAACACAAAAAAAAAGAGAGGGATCGCGGTCGAAACGCGGAAATTCCGCGCTACGTAGTACGTAGCGGGTTACTCTAAAATTATCTCGAGAGAGGGATACGTACGAGATGTATTGGGAATCGCTAGCTATGTGGAATTTCGCCCCGGGATCAAAGTCTGCGTCGTCCCCGCGTTCCACAGGTGCTTTGACTTTTTGTATCGTCTCTCTGAAACGAAACGTGTGCCGACACTGTTTTAAATTATTTACGTATTTATCACTGAAGGGCGGTCGAGCGGAAATAGTTGCTGACGAATATGCGAGTTTGGGTTTTGTTCTTGTAGGTTCTTTTTTCCCTTTTTTAATCTATTTGCTTTTCCTTGCCTTGGGCCCCTTAAATATTGATTCAATGTGTATTGAAACGGAATTCAGGCAATTGCTACTGAACTATTTATTACACGAGAATTCAAAAAGTATTTATGTTCAGAGCAGCTATGGATTGTGAAATACATATTTGCTCTAGGTCAACGTGTCGAAGAAAGAATGAAACAATCTGGAAAAAATATTATTGGTTTTATAAAAAAAGGATGTATAAGATAAAAGTTTGTGTTTGCTCAGACATTTTGTTTCCTGTTCAAAGATAATTTAAGAGGTTTGATTTAGCTGTAAATTGAAAAAGATATTGCTTTAAATAAAAACCACGCTCATTTTGAAAGAAATTAAAAATTTCATTAAAAGGAACTTTAGTTCTAATTTCGTAATATCAGATTTCGAAGTGAAAATTTAAAAAAAGGGATTTTTGCAAAGTTTAATACAGCTTGCGTGACAGTAGTGCATATTCACAAGTATTTACAGAGAAAATATAGCAAGGAAAGATGGGACACTTAACGTTATAATTGTGTGGCTATCCCTCTGGTGGTCTGCGAATGCAACTAAACAGACTAGCGCGCCAAATCTCATACATTTCAAACTTCACAGGATGCATAATTCCATTCATAATTCTATTCATTCTTCTATACAAACTTTTTTTCGCGTAATGTCATACACAAAATGTGCCAAAAAGTGTATGCATTCTGCCGTGCAGATTTTTGCGTAGAACATTTTCTATTTTCAACTATAATTCTGTTCAGAAAATAAGCGCAGAAGTTGCCCAAAAAAAAACGTATTGACAGTTTCAATTAACGTATTCCAAAAGTTATATATTTACAAGTGGAATTAATCTTTTTTGCTTACCAGACGAAATACACAATAACAATAATTAAGCAATAAGTATACGCACAACTAATAACCAAAAGAAAAAATATGAACATCTCAAACAAAAAAAAAAGCCGATGATTAATATAAAGTTATTCCAATACTAGCAATAACAAATATATAAATAACGATAATAATAAAAGAAAAGATACATACTGATACACTCATATATATTGCTGTGTTTCAAAAATGCTAGTTATATGTAATTTATTAATGAATTTTGAATAATAATGATAATTACAA
>JARFOC010000394.1:41006-55520 GCA_031763485.1 Osmoderma eremita | reverse complement strand
TGAGGATGGCAACTTAGTTGCCGAAATACGTATCCAGGAGTTCTTCACTCATCGAGATGGTAAGGGTATTTTTTATTATTTTTTAGCATACTCTGTCAAAAGTTTTTGCTGGTCCAGGAGTACAAGGTAGATTTCAGTATTCTTCATTTTAGCTTTTTCGATCATTTTTTTAAATTTAAAAACGTCGCTTTGACCACTTCGTCCGTGTCTAAACCCAGCTTCTATTGGCTGTCGTTCGAGATCATATTAGTCTCTTGTCTAGAACATATTCATACCATTATGAAGTAAGATGTGTAATTATACAAATGTCAAATTTAAATTTCTTGCAACCAGTTCACCTCTTATCGTTATTTGAGGAAGGAGTTGATTAAAAATACATAGAACAAAACGAACCATAACTAATTTTCTGAGGAAATATGCCTGAATTTTCACCTCATCCTCCAACCACCCCTAATAATAGGAAAAATAGCTTTTGTATTACCACGAAATTTTGAACGAATTTCAATACAAATATTTCTTTTTATAAAGAGAGTTCTTGATTAGGTCTCCACACTCCAATTATAACACCATCATTATCCTCCATGGTGTTGTAAGCGAATCTGCTAATTTTAATTAATTCCACAGCGCCTTATCATCGCTTTTCTCGGAATTCTTCCGACCAAAAGGAGGCCCGGGTAATAATACAACAGTCCGGAGAGAATAATAGTCGTCAGGACTTCAGAACATCCGTTCCCAGCACATCCAGGTTAAGTGCGTCCTATTATCTCTAAATCTTTCGTTTCTACGGTGGAAAAAAGAGGGCGCCGCTTGCGCCGTCGAAAATATGAATAATTTATGGCCCCTAATCAGTGTTTATTAAATCTTATTTGTCTACGCGCTACATTGCGTTCGCTCGGCGGTTTTGTACTTCTGCGAGCGGATCTTCGGTGTGAGAGAAAGAGGTCGAACGCAGCCCTGCTTCTATTGGGAAAACGGGGCCCGTAATTGGGTCGAATTTCCAACGAGATATGTACGTATAGGCGGTAGCTACGCGTCAGTAGCGATGTTGAGCTCCTTTTCTAAAGCGTTGTTGCCGTGAAATTAATATCCTGATGTTAGATCGCATGCTGATGAATGAATGAATAAACCGGAGCATTAAATAAATAATCGGCGAGCACCCAGCGCCATTCATGCGGGCCCCCGTACTTTGTACGTGCGGTTATAAATTTAAAAGCCTTCTTTAATTGAGTTTCGTGTTCTGATATTAAAGTTTAATGCTGGCGTTTCCGATAGCAACGGTACCTTGGAATATGTAACACTGGAATAAGAACTGGAACGCGAAGGAGTTAATTAATAGTGTATATTGCATAAAGTGGAATTACCCATCATCATTCGCCTCTTATCCAAAGAGACCGAAAAATAGGTATTGAAAGGGAGAGATTAATGAAAGAATACTAGAACTGTATGGTAATGATGGGAATCCAGGATTGAAGGACACGTAGAAATGGATAATTTCTGGTCTTTGATTGGTAATTCTCTTTTATACCATTGCTACGAGAGATGCCTTTTATATTTCGGGAATAATAAAATTAATCATAGTACATGGCTTTATTGTTTTTCAAAATATTCTCCATGAAGGTCAATCCACTTCTGTATGCGCTTGAACCAGTTTTCGAAGCACTTTTTCCACTCCGATTGAGGTACCTACAAAATATGCATTTTAAAAGCATCAACCACTTTTTCATCCATCGAAAAGCTTCCACCACGTAATTTTTGTTTGATCTGGGGAAACAAAAAGTGGTTGCGTTCCAAATCAGGGCTGTACGACGGATGATCTATAAATTCAACTTTTTCAGTTGTCAAGAATTCCCTGGTTTGAGCTGATGTGTGAGAGTTCGCACTGATCTGGTGGAGAATGATCCGATTTCATGGTACAGTTACCACATGTTCGGTTTGCCAGAAGAAGCAGGCGATCATTTGCTTCGGAGTGCTTCGTGCCTGGACAACTTTTATTGGATTTGGCTCATCTTGAGAAACCTATACAGTCGACTGCTGTTTACTTTCGGACTCATAGGCATAGAACCATGATTCGTCATCTGTTACGATGTCATAGACATGTTTTGAACTACCGTGATCGTACTTTTGGAGCATTTCGTTTGACCAATCCGCACGGACCTTTCTTTGACTGATTGTCAAATTATGTCGAATCCAACGCGACCCAATTTTTTTGATGCAATATTGAATGTAGCCTGGTCCCACTAATACCCAAGGATACCTCAATCTCACGATACGTCACATGCCGATCTTGCAATATACCACCGGTATACACTAGTTTTTGCTAGTGTTTCATCGCCAAATGCCGAATTAAGTTCATCAATGTGTGGATTATTGAGGTAATCCACGTCGAAAATTGGAAAAAATAATGACATGAAAATGATCACGAGTTAATTCCATTTTTTGGCCGAGATGATTTTTTTGGGCCACTGTAAGTAACACAAATATCGCTTGTATGTCAAAGAAGTACTGTCAAAAAGGCCGAAATTTACGATAAAGGCGTAAAGGTGTTGTCAGGTGGCAACACCTGGAACGCTTATTCCCGAAATATAAACGGCATCCCTGGTATTACTAGCCGCCATAAGACTGCTCTACAATTACACCTTAAAATCTTAAAACTGGGCACATATCTAAGGTGTCCATTTTTTCTTTCTCATGTTAACATAATTTTAGCATATTATGCACCAATCGTTATGCTCTGCTTTGACATTGTAACAAACGCTAAATAAGTTCAAAAGGTTTAGTTCTTTTGGAGTCTTCTTTTCAAATCTGTGGTGAATTCCGTTGGTCCAAACTGCTTTAGTAGAATAGCAAATTGTTATGTATTGATAGTTATGACTTTCCGCCAATCAGCAAGTACCTTTTTTGTATTTATGTTCCAATTCTGTTATTTTCTTTCTGTCGTGTTTCTTTCATCGAAATTGAGTATCTAAACTAATTTTTAGGTATTTTGCCCTATTGCAATAGTGGATGACTATTATTGATGGGTGTTGGATTCTGCTTATATATTTTGTAGAAAATCCGTATGCACCAATTTACTCTCACTAATCTTTGTTCTCCAATTTTTAGTCCAGTCATATACCTCGTTCTTCTTGCAGTTTTATATTTGTTTCATTGCTGTTGCCGCCATAGCCAAGGTTGCTGTGTCATCAGCAAAGGCCGCAACTGTTACATGCTCTGTTTGGAGAATATTCCGAGTGCAAAGCAGATAGAGTATTGGGCCCCATGCAGCACACACCATTTATTTATTTTATGTTGGAGAATTGTTCCTCTTATTTCATTCTAAGCATTCTTCCGGATATATAGCATTCCAATATTGCAGTGACCGGCCTTGCTAGAATATCTTTGAGCTTATGTATTAAGCCTTCGTGTCAAACCTCATCAAATGCCTGGGCTATGTCTATGAAAATGGCGGAGCATTTGCCCTTTCCTTCGTATGCTTTTTCTAATATGTTGGTTATCCTATGTACTTGATCAATGGTTGAATGTTGCCTCCTAAATCCGAATTGGTATTGGTAATTAGTAGTAATAAACTATATTCACCCAACAGATTTAACAAAAAAAACTGTGCTATTGATTTTTTTTAATCTGTTGGACGAATATAGTTTATTATTAATAATTATCAATACCAATTCGTGTTTAGGAACCAGGAGTAAGTGTAATGCAGGGCAATAAACACAGGAGTATAAATAAGAATTGTAGTAAGTGCAGGACTTTTATCACTGTTTAAATAAACTTTGTTGTTGGATCACCAGTCATTAAGCGTTTCCTTACAAACATAGTGAATCGTCATAGAGTTATAAATCAGTAGTTCGTCAGCGTTAGAAAGTATTTTACAATTCCATGGAAGTAAATTTTCCAAATAAATGTTAAACCTACCTGGGCTTAAGTTGGAGCGCCGAGGTACGCTACTGCAGGCAATAAAAGTTTGATGTAGGAATCCATTGCAATGGACATAATATGATCGGTCATGTAGATATGATTAGATCAGAGTATTAATACTGCGACAAAAATCAATTGCCAGATGTTTAAATATTAGAACGTATTGATCTATAGTATCGAACATTTTGATAAAATCTCTATAGATTACAAGCGCTTGGCGAAGATTCTAAAGCATTTCACGTATGTATTGAGTAAAATCAACTAAGTTTGTGGTAGTAAATCGTCCTTTAACAAAGGATTAGGTTGATATAAAAGTGGCTTAATGCAGTTGTGGAGCTCTTCACAGAGAAGATACTCGAAAATCTTAGCAGATTTAGGGAGAATACTAATTGGACTATAAATATGAATGGAATCTTTATTGCCAGTTTTGTATACTGGTGTGATCCAGATGATTTTACAATAAGATGGGAAGGTAGGTGTACGAATAGTGAGGTTGAAGATAAACCGAAGGGGTTTATATGACACGGGCAAAAAGTCACAAATAAGAAAGGTTGGAAGTGTTTCATGCCACAAACCATAGTTGTTTTGAATCTCTTTAAAAGCCAACATTATTTGGCAATTTTAGAAATTGTAAGTACATAAATTTATTCTCTTTCGTTATAAGAATTATCCAAATAAGATGATGTAAAAATAAAAGAGGATTAATTACAATTAACGATTACCAAAGCTTCTGATTTCTGCTTGCTATCGATATCGACCAGATGTTCCCATTCCTTGCACGCCTGTATATTGCATAATCTAGACTGGTTCTCTTCATACTCAGTCTCCAGAAATTTCTTCATGTGTTCTTCGTCCAAAGCCTGGTCCATATGATTCCTCAGATGCTTCAGCTTCGGCGCAACTGGCAAGATTAATACCATCAGTAATACCTAGGGCGACACGGCAATTCGGAAACTCTTTTTGGCGTTATTCTAACGGATTGTCACCTACCAGTAAGCGAATAGCTTTACGCATTGATTATTAAGGCCTGTTTTATACGTAATATATTAATCCGTTGTTTGCACTGACACATTTCTAGTTTGACACACGCAGTGTATATGTGTCAAATATATGTGCAGGCTTGCGTCAAATTGACATACAATGCCTTAATACGTACAACGAGATCCTAAGGAGGATGCTACTAAGGATAATATAAAAAATATTTATCAAAATTAATGGCAAAAAATTTCAAATCAAACATTCGTACTTCTAGTGAAATTATTCATTCAATAGCAAACAATAGAAATACTAATAACTGCAATTCTACTAATTATGTATTGTCATTACTTTTCATGGAAAGTGTATGTATGCAATCTATAAACGGTTTTACTTTAAATAACGTAAGGTATGACTTGTTACACGCATTCGAAACACACTGTATTATTCAAAATGTTTTAAAGCAATAAAAGGTGTCAAAGATTAATAACTTTTGTTTAAGTATTTTTCATATTACTGTAATGAACCTTATAGCATAAGAGAGTTGCGTTCAAATGCAATACCCTGTATATGTAGCATTAATATGTTCTCAAATAACTTTCTATATGGTATAACTTTTAGGTGTAAATTTTCGTATCTTCTCTCGTTCGAGAGTCAAATCAAGAAAATTAAATATCAGTTTCGGCAGAAAAAAAATGTAACGACGTTATTCAAAGAGATAGGGTACACTAGTATACCTTTGGTGTAAATCAGGGGTTACTCGACTAATAGAGGGCTCTGAGTGTAAAATTCTAGAACTCTGCACAGAATGTGTGAGTGTTTTAAATTTATATTATAATTCCTTTAGTTGTTAGCAGTTGTTTTGGTTTTTGATTTGTGCGTATATTTATTGTGTAATTATTATAGTTATTAAGAAACATCAAAAGTGCCAAAAACAATTAACCGTAAAAAATGCCATTATAGACGCATGGTTTATTGTAGCGATCACCATACTAGCAAAGGCAATGAAAGGGTTACAAGCATTAAAGACTGATTCGAGTTTCTTGCTTGCGCCACGACATACCCCATCTAGGGGACATCGGTCAAACACACAAGCCACCGAGACAAATGCAATAGAGCCAGTAATGCAGTACACTTCATCTAGCTCGGACAGTGCATGGACTGTCAGTCGCGCCAGAAGGACTGCATATGCTCTGATTCGGGGAACGGCTTCGGCTTAACCATGACGTAACATAAGAAACATCAAAAGTGCCAAAAGCCATTAAGGGTAAAAAATGCCATTATAGGCTTCTTTTTGCAAGAAATCTGAGTTCATCTCAGCTAACTATAAAGATTTACTTCGCTAAATCCCTCTAGTGAGCTGAGATTAACTGAGATTTCTTGCGAAAGGAACGCGACTATTGTTTCATTGCAGACTGCACATGCAAAAGCTACAGTTTATGGGACATCTTAGTAAACGTCAAACGATGAATTTTCTCGTCACAGATAAATTTCCTTCCTACAAACGTGTAGCTATTTACGGTATGGTATATACGTGTATCCATAAATAAACCCATTCGCTTGCAAAACGCAGTGACACCGCTACCGATTGTATTCATTGGGACAGGTCGGTAATTACTACATGAAAACAAATAATATCCTCGTATAACATAGTATTATGTAACATAGCCCGTTTGATCGGGCACCCCTAAAGAATGTAGGCATAGGCGCATTCATCTACGTCCACACCATGTCACACGTCTCATATATTCCTTTGCCTAAGTGATACCTTTATCGGGTAGCGGAAACGATATTGAATTTCCATTTAAAGCTTCCATCTCTCGACAATATATATGATTATGTAGTGATGGTTTAATTTATATTCACCTGTCTATGCACCCTATAGATACTTCCTCCTCCAGGTTTTTCAACACGTTGTGTAGCAACTTGATGAGGTATCTGTAGACAGGTATTGTTGCTTTATATCGGTCAGGACTACATATATAGGCATATACATACGTCTATGTATTCATACGTCTATATATAACCAGAATGAGATGTGTTGCGTTCCGCCCGAATCACATTCGAACAATACTATGTAGGCTGCCGTTGGGAGACGATCTAAATTTAGGTTCGAATACGGGCTTTTACTATTCACGCTTTGCATATCGGGATGGGACGTCAGTTACCGAGAATGACAGCCTTTGTGCGTTTGCAGCGGCCGAAGGAAAGGAAATTAATGCGATAAAGTGTTAGTTACATCTATGGAATAACATGAAGACAAAAAGGTTGAAATGCATACGCCCCGTAGTAGTATATTTATCCTAAATGCAGGTATTCTGAAACATAAAACCAAGCTAAATAATGGAGATGGTGATAAAGATTTTGAATTAAAATATTGTTGATAAAATCGTAGGGAGGAAAAAACGAAAGAAATTAGTGGCAGGTATCAGACATCTATTATCTCAACGAGTTTCATCAAAAAATTGTTGAAATACCGTATTAAACACACTGTATCGGATCATTCCTCGTCTCACAATATATTCTAGGAATTGCCGATAGTAAAAGACCTCAGTGCTCTGATATGACGCATCTATTACGTCGGCATTGATAGGTAAATGAGCCGTGGGAAATAAGCCAACCAAGTATTACTTTGGACCAATTCGCATGCATGTATTTGTTGTACTTAATTTCAACCATTAGTATTTTTATTTGTTACAATAGTTCATACATATTGTGGTTGTCGCGGTAATTATAAAAGTGGCCCAAATGTGCATATATTTCAGTTTCCAAGTGACGCTAATTAACACAATGGATATTTGCTGTTCGCCGTAAAGGTTTTACTCCGTGTAAAGGCAATAGAGTGCGCCAGCTACATTTTACGGAAGAAAATGTTATTAATTTTTCTACAGCAACCGATTCAGGAATCGGTGAAGCTGTAAGTTTAAATGCAAAAATTTCAAAGCTATTTTCAATTCTTTCCGGGTACCTGAGCACTGGATTAAAACAATCGATCTGCAAAGGGTTACATTATTCAAATTAAAGTGTTCTCCAGGGTCCAATATTACCTATTCTCTTATAATTAATTTAGTTTTGAGAGTAGAATCTTTTTTGTATGGTCAGGAGGTAAAGCTAATCAGAAACACGCTATATTAATTGAACAAATGAATAAATGAATATCAAGAGAAGGTAAAAAAAAAGGAAAATGTATTACAAACATGAGTAAACAAAGTTCAGCTTTGAAATATGTAAAATTATAAGCAGTTTTCATTTTGAAATTTCGTTTTTTCATGATTAAATCCCATGGGATGCGATGAAGGGCTCGGTTGATGACTGACACCCTCTTTCAACGTGACGTTCTTCAAAATAACAACAAATAAAGCTTATGGTTCAAAATAAAATACGAGTTAAAAGAAGTGATCGATGTATGTAGAAAGACCTGTCGATGGTGACGTCATACATCAACGGTCTTGCTCTTTGGGTGGTAATGGTTTATGGCATATGCGGGTTCCCTTTCTCACCCGCATAACGGTATCATTCCACCATTGCCGTACAGTTCTTGCAATCTTTACCGAATTGCCGTGTGATAAATCAGTTATAACATTTGTTCAATATTTCTACTGATGCTGTTAAGCAAGCAAAAGCCCACATGTTATTTTCATAGTCGTCAATTGGTGGCTAATGGCTATGGTTCAGGTCAATTTCAATCACACTACAACTTGACTACACTTGATATTATGTTGCATTACCTTTCCTTCAAAAATTTCCAATATGTAAAGTTCAGCCGTGCTAAATCAAATCGTTCAGATCGTGCCTGATATGACCCAGTTAACGCAAGCACTGATTACACTGGATGACAAACTCAGCGCCATAAATTTGTGAATTAGGTACTCGAAAATAAATTGAAGATCATTTTGCAAACGCAATCATATTTAGCAACGAGTTCTGAGTTTCTGTATCTCTTTTTTCGGCTTATGATTAGGTGAATCAAAAGCCAGCTTTTTCATCGGCACTCTGCCTACCGTAAACTCAGGTTGTTACTCTATCGATTCAGAGGACGACCTTGAGTACCACGGTATCAGTAAAGATTGCAAGGTCTGTGGGGCGGCACAATGAACAGACTGTTCGGATTACCCCTCCCGCACAAAGTATTAACTAATTCGGAACGACACGTGTTTCGGTAATACCTGAATTCCCATTATCAAGTCGAATAACCGAATCCTCGGTTATTCGCTTATTCGGCTATTCGACTTGATAATGGGAATCCAGGTATTCCCAAAACACGTGTCGTCCCGAATTAATTAATACTTTGGGCGGGAGTAGTAATACGAACAGTGTGTTTACGACAGTATGTTGGACATTATCCTGACATCCACTCTACTGACGTTTTCATTCAATTTAATTATTATTTATATTCATTACAAAGAATTTATGTTATCCTTATTGTTAATATTCATTTATGGGTTTGTTTTACACTGGGCTTAGTAATATAATATAACTATAGTAGCTATGTGTTTACTAGTGATGGCCTACCTGCTTCATATTTTTCATTCGATATTTTAGACGGCGATTTACAATTAATTTTCCCGCAAGCGAAAAGGCAGACGTGCGGAACTTCGAAAACCGCATTTTCTCCTGAGGCTCATCAGCGCCTGCAGGCGAGGTGGTAGTTGTTGCACTTACAATAATAATTCACTTACTTAATAACATTTTGAAACTGCTAAAACTTTCGCCATAATTCCGGCAAGTTGGCGTCGCTAAATTATAAATAATTTGTATAATAGTCCATTATCGCACGTGCTGCCTCCTCCAGCGAATGTATAAATTTAATGCTTTATCGGACGTTCTGCCACGTACTCGATTATATTATAAAACAGGATATATGTGGATTAAATTATGACCTTTCATGATTTATTATGTATAAAATTATGCTTTCTATACACCAATTGGAAGTAAGTGCAACGCTGTGCCATTTATCTTCAGCAAGATACTACTGAAAAATCTACAAACGTACGTTCGTATTCTATCAGGATAACTTAATACGGCCTCACAAATACCTCGTACCACCTCTCTCTCATTTTGCGCGACGCAGGCGGATAATATATCGCAGTTTTTACAGAATAGTAGTTGAAAAGTACTGACACAGAAAGATGAGAGGCACCTCCGATTGTGCTACTGCCCAAGTATCACGAGATATTTGTCAACCTGTACATATAACAAGGCTAAATTTCATTATCAAAAATTTACAACGTTTAGAAGACAGCGCGCATCTCTTATCAGTGATGCCTTCAGCAATTACATTGGCCGATACATTCGCCGAGATATGACTCAAAAGGATTATGGTCATATATTCATAGCAGAAGGAACAATACTCGCATACCTGGGCTTCTGAAATATAACTCTCAAGAACTTAATACCTCTTCTCAAATAAAGCACGCATTTGCTGAGTACTCTAGTAGTGTTTATGCAGCGCCTGGCAACATAGGTTCGATTCACTCTTGATATTTTTTTGAATATTCACGCTCATGAAATAACGGAGAGCGAAATCTTGGCAAAATAAAAAACTTGCAAGGGTAGTGTCAGTGGATCAGATGGAGTTTCTAGTTTTCTTTTGCGTTATTGAGCTGTGGTGTTTGTTAATCCTCTACATTAATTATTCAATTTAATGTTGTTAACTACAGACCCGTCTCTATTCCTTGCAACTTCTCGAAAGTCTTTGAATCCATCATTTATACACATTTATTTTCTTCTGTGAGACGTTTTCTATCCCCTAGCCAGCATCGATTCATTGGCAGACGATCGACTATAACTAACCTATGTTGCTTTAGCGAGTATGTGTCCGAAGTGCAAGGCCTTAGACCCTAGAAGACGGGCAATTTTTGGGAAACCAGACATGAACCCAGAGGACTATATAGACCAACCGACCAAGGACCTGTACAGATTGGTACAGGGCACATGGATTTGGGAATGGGAGAATAGGAAATGGGTATGAAGAATGCGAGACAAATACAAAATACAAGAGGCTGAAGTATTTCCGGAGACTCATCGAAGACGGCTCCCATTAAAGAAAAAATGAACGTGCTTGTGACTGTCTTAATTTTAATACATTACCGTCTTAATATCAGATACGCTGCAATTCTGGCTGTAGTGGTCTGTGGTGTATTATTGTAAACGCAATGGTGGCACTATTTTTCCCCTGAGTTTACATGTAAGTGCATTTATTGTGCAATTAATTTTTTCTCTTGTATTACAACATTGTTAACTTTTCCATTCAATTTGACCCTGATGAAGTATATAACACGGATGCGAAATATTTAATTCTGTTCCATGTTCCAGGTTCCACTGACATAATAGTAATGTTTAAAACATTACGATTGTTATCACGGAATACTGAATTCACTAGTATATAAAAAATGTTTAGTGTTTTATGATGCTTGGATTTTTATTTAAAATCTTTTTCGGACCTGATAAAATATTGAATTAAGTAATAAAAACATCTTTCCCCGATCTCTCACTACAGTTACTCACACAAGAACAGGGTATTTTAGAAGAAAAATATACAAAATACTATATAAATCCTGCTCAATCAAACATGTGTCCCTCAATTAAAATGTAATGGTAATGGAATTTATTAGAACAGTTTAGAAATTGCTTATTCTGTTGTTAAGATGTTTCTCTTGTTCCACTTAACCGCCTGTCCAAGTACGATTTATTCCTTGAATTGTAATTTAGCTGGTATACTTTGTTTTGGACTTATACAACAAACTTTCCTTATTAAATCTTACAATTTCGAAAAATTGTGATCGCTATTTATACGAAAAATTTAATTTTCTTTGCATCACATACCCATACGTCTATATACATCACAATTTATGACGTTGCCCGTATTTTTGTAGGGCAACGGACTCTCAATCTCACCCTTTTACAAGTCGTTAGGTCGCATGCCGTCAACGCTCGGTCTACGTTTCAATTAAATCCCCATCCTATGTAGAACTTGCAATAAATTTCGCAGTCAATTTACTTCGCTTACCGCCGACAACGTGATTAATAATAAAGTTACAAAGGCTGGCCGGCAACCGACTGACTTTTAAAGTGGTGCGGTATCATTAATCACCTGATCATTACAAGCCATAAAGTGTCAAAGTTAAATTACCAACAAAGCTATAGTTTAAACCGGAAGAAATTACCTCGTAGATAGACGTTGTGAGGGAAGGATGGATACTTGATGTTGAAGGAAATCGTGTGTGCATGTGATGTTTGATCCGAAATTTCCAATCCGAGCAGTGAGGGGTAAGTATAACTTAATTAGTGAAATGATAATAACAGAATAGGTTATTGAAGAGCGTCTGTTTATAAAAAAATATATAAAAACGAATATTAAATGTGTCAATTTCTTTGTCAAGTTCTTACGCCGCAATAAATGAGCCCTTTCTTATACTAACAGCAATGCCCATCCTCATCGTCAAGTAATTAATCCACCGTCTGTGTTCAAATACCACTAGAAACAGTCCTTTTGGCACGCTGACCATTTTCAGATAACTGGCAGCTCAATAGCTCTACGCGTTCCATTTTGTTTACTTTTAAAGTAGATATGTTCTGTAAAGACCCCAAGATAAAATTCAATCGTGCTATTTTGATTGTACACTGGACGTTTTGAGACCCGTTCAGTTAGGTAGCACTATCTCATCCCCAATTATAATGAAAAGCCACGAATCAAACGACGTATTTCCTTATGCACGACCTTAAGGTCAATTTGCAAAAAAAAAAGATTTTGCTCAATGTCGTTTCAAAATGTTTATCTCGTCACGCTGAGAATTTTGCGGTCATCTCCAACCCTCTAGCTCTGGCCTTTAGTCTGCTATGCGACAAAATGCGAACAAAATCGTTAAATTTAATTTTTCCGAAGACAATGGGCTAAAATTACTAAAAATCATTGAAAACTCCATGCATAGTATACCAGAAGGGACGTTCTTTGACGAGGGTTCAATTTCTGTTAGTCGATTCTTGCTAGTCGGAGCTACCATAATGCCGACCGTTTGTAAGATATCCCTAGCTTTCGTTTTTTTGATGAAAAATTTCGCGTTAAGTTTTAAAAAGGACCTTGAAAAATTAAGACAACGTGGAAGTATTATATAATAAAATGACCGGTCTTTTATGATGAATCGTTCTGCGTTTTCGAGATATTTGAAGTTAAAGAAAATGTTAACGGAATCTCAATTTATCCCACATCAGTATATAACTTCTAATTATAAAGTAAAAGGAATTTTGACAACTTCAGGACGTATGATGCTGTCCCATAAATCTTACATTAAATGTAATAAAGTTATGTGGAGTTACATATCTTTTACAGATTACTGCAGAATCCCAAATTACGAGAAAGTAATATAGGTATGTTTCCATAAAAATGATATTTGCAACAATTTGCTTGATGTATTTTTTTACACTTGCATTAAATAAACAATATACGATTATAGACTAGTTTATTCTGTTTATTTTCAATATATTTCTATCTTAAAACGCCGTTACTCAATTACTTTATGCCACTTGCATGATGGGTGGGAGGAGCTTAATTAGTCCCGCCTGGTACCGCTCTAAAAATTTGAATTTTTAGGTCACAAAACAATTATTCTTAATACTAATCCATAATCAAATCTGCTTAATAGTACATTAATATGCTCTTGTCATCTCGGATACGCATGTATGCAAATTTTTCAGGTCGCTAAGACAATCAGAAGTGTGTTAAAATTGTAGTAATAAATCGTGCTACACACGGCAATACAAACATACCAGTCAAGTTAATATAAAGCTTTTAAAAATGGGACGAAAACGCATCCAAGTCTGAACTTCTGCATTTATTATTGTGAATAAAACTTCATGAAGTGGTCTCCGCCGTCATGAGATAACAAGAGTGGAACTCCTATGGCATAATTTCTGCTATAATTCATTCCGCTAAAGTAAACAAAGAAACTTTAAATTTCATGATTAATAATTCCTCCCCCGGCGGCTCAGTTAGAAGAGTCAGAGATAGAGACGGGAGAGGGGGGAATGGACATTAGACATTACGGGACGGCGTCGTTCCCCCGGAAATTATTACGAATTTATTATGCAGCCCGAGTGTTTTATTCCGGAGATAAAAATTATTATGTGGAAAAATTCGTTAAAATTTATATTCTTTGAGATTTAAAAATTTACGACGAGTAGCCTGGTAGTGGTGATAATTTATTTAAGGGAGACGCTGTCGCCTTCGACGGCCAAGTTTACCGCCTGTTATTATTGTGGCGAGTTTTCGTTATCGACGTGAAATGTGAGGAATTTGCAACTTCCCTATCTGGAATATACACTTCATGAATATTAAGATTGTCTTGTTTCTCAGAAAATTAACTTATTTTATGTGTTAAATAAGTAGTCATTTAGGGTGTTGAAAACATGGAAAAAAAAACAGTTTATTTAGAAGTTTTTAAAGAAATGTTATCGTATCACTGCGTTTGTGTAGAATTGCTTCTAGAAATATTGGAGGTGTATGGTTGGAATAAAGGAAGGAGGTATCACTTAAGAGGGTCCGCACACTGGTCGACTGGCACTCGAAGTGACTGCGACTCGAACTCGGCTCGTCAGACTCGTCTCGTGCGATCCACGCGTCGCAAA
>JARFOC010000394.1:11338-40906 GCA_031763485.1 Osmoderma eremita | reverse complement strand
AATAGTTACGAAACATCATAAAATAATATTTTAGAAGAAAAGAATTGTTTTTCTGTTACACGGTGAGTGTAACAGTAGCATAATGAATGATCATTCGAGTTCGAACGAACTTTCACAATTGTCAATGAATGATCCATCGAAAGATTTTGTATTAATTACTGATTTCGTAAAATATTAAATATTCAAAATATAAAACAAGAAAAAGCTATATATTTATTTTGAAATACAGAAAATTAAAATGAACTCATCTTCAAATGTCCCGGCGTGGGAAATTATGCCGTAACACAGCGAAAACGGTACACACGCAAACTTACGACGAGCATCGTAATCGAAGTAACCAAAATCCGCCGTAAATCACAAGGTTTATTGGATCGCTAGTTCGGCGAAAATCACGCGCGCCGCTCTGCCCGGACCTTTATACTTTACAATTATTGCTAGAGAGCAATAACACCCGTTATTATTGCGCGATAAACGTACTATTACAAACAGTTCCAATTCGCCGTAGGAGCAATGGCAATTATTTTAGTCCAGGCGTGCAACGTTCGCTTAATTCAATTTCAATCGGCCCTCGGGTTAGATTCGGACCGTAAATCATGGTCTCGCATCGGCTAGAGATCGGAAACAGAGGAAATCTATGTCTTTATGTTGTTCGTAGATATAGACTGAAATTTATTGTTCCGGGGTTGTTATCTCTTATACAGGGTCTCTGTTTAACACCCGATAAATGGATTAGTTAATAATTTTGACAATTTTTACTGCTCTTCCCAATTGACTCGACCAAGCACCGGAACATATAATGGCTGATCAATTGTAATCATAGTTAGAGTAAGCTATGAATATTACAACTTAGTTGGTAACGCATAGTTTTATAACTATCACTATCAATGAAGTCTCACATCAAATTATAATGACTGTCACATTTGTAAAATCTAAAATGTTAATATTGAATTTGGAACCCAAAACTGTTCTTAGTGAAAGTTATTTTAAAAACCATTCCTTTTCTTTGAAATCAGTTGTTTCAGACATTCATCAAAATCATACACTTTTAACAAAGCAACATAACCTAAATTTATTATTTCTCAACAACACAAAACCTATATACACAAATTGTGGTAAAGTTAACCAAATTTTGGTTAATTTTATCACACTTGTGCTAACTTTTATAATATATTTTTCTCAGTGCAGTCCAGAACACAAATTAAAGAGAAACGCGTACACTGTGCATTTCGTGCGAAACGCCCTATGAGTGGGTACGGCCAAACATGGAACTTCGACTGCATCGTGCTTTTGAAATATGGCGCGACATTTAAAAGTTAGATATGTTTCGATTTTCCTTAATCTCATCAGTGTGATACGTCTATTAATAATGAGTCGTATTTACATCTCACATTTAACTTAATACTGCCATAACTACATTTTTAATTCGGTTTTTAATCATTTCTGAGAATAAAATTTTTCGCTACCACTCGTAATATTCACAGTAAAAGATTAAAAATTATATTAAAAATGTAGTTAGGGCATTGTTAAATTAAACATTAGGTGGAAATATTAACCAATATGTTCAATTAGCAGAAACCACAGACATATCAAAAAAAAAGAAACGTATAAATTCGAAAATAAAAATTAATTCTAAAACAGAATAGGAAACTTTATAAATATAATCAAAATTTAAATTAAGTTAAAATTGAACCTCTTCATTTTGTGTGGATGACAGAGACAGGGTGATGAAATTGTTATCCGAAGAACAAGTGTAGCAGAAATGCAATAATCATGATCAACTAGTTGAAAACAAGTATTCAAAGATGAATTGTTACTACCTGGTTCTAAAGAAGGTAAATTACCTGATTCATTTTCAGAAGTGCATGATAATGGAGATAATCCTTCATTACTAACTTTCGAAGAAGGTGCATGAGGAATACCATCACGTCAATGTAGGTACTTTAGAGAATGATGATTAGAACTATGAAAATGCCTACAGCATATCAGATGTTGTACATTTACAGAATAATGTAGGTGACATATTTCCTCCTAAGTTTTCAATGTCGCTGGATGTTTTGGGAACCTAGGAAAGCGAATTGATTCGTTACCCCTATAAACGCTTGAACAATCCGGAAATGTACAATAGTGGTGAATCTAAAGCATCTCTATTAAATACGCAAATTAAATCTAGGCAATTTATTTAAAAATCTAAATTTATTACTTACGTTAGCGATGCCCACCGGGAAAGCGACCAAATTATCATAGGGGGTTGGGTGAGGGAAATTATAATAAATATATTAAAAATAATGGGAAATTTACTTGAATTTCTTGCCAAAACATCACATTTAGAAACGTTGGAAGTTAGAAACATCTTCAACATGACGTTTTTGGCAGCAATACTACCAACAATAATTCAATTATCAAAAGTTGAATTTCCCTACTTTGGGTGGGTACTTTCCCTTGCGGCCATATTTGTTTGTTGCCAAATCTCTATAACCTTTTCACCCCCGTGGTGCAGTCGCACTTTTCGTTTGTGCGCCACTTCTAAGACATGCCATGACAATAAATAAATATATTGTATTCTATCATAACTTTCTTGAAAATTAAATGAAATAAGCTTCTCGTAAAGTGTAATTTTAACAATTTTCGCTTTACTAACTTACAATCAAAGTAAAATGTAATAAAGACAATTTTATATTTTTGTTTTTGACAATTTCGAATTTGAAAGTCAGGTTAGTCAACATAAAACTTAAATCACCAAATCTTACAAATAAAACACTAAAATTTAAAAATCCGTACTTTTGCACTGTTATTCGAAATGCATTAAATATTGCGTGCAGCTGCATACACAATTAAAATAATTACTGAGCAAGTACCGGAGTTTGAAGCGTTTAAGCATTTTGCAAATCTGAAACCCTAATCTAGGCGAATTTTCGCATTCCCATAAATATTTAGTAGGCGGCGCCGGTTAGGAGTGATGGCGTGGTTACTTGTATATGCTTTAAATATCTGCACCGTTAGAATCGATTAAAATACTCGTAAAAATGCACGTTATAACTGAATTGTTGCGTTCGTGCACGCGACGACCTAGTCTACTCAGAGATTATCTCCCCCGCTTAGGGAAATAATTAATTTCGTTTTACTACGTCAACCCGTTAATCGTATAACTCGTATATGATTGTGCTTACGTGAATATGTATTGTTAGAAGTAGGTCAGCACGTAAGCTGGTGCAATTCATCTACGTTCTTTGGGGCGGACAAATTGAATAAATTCCTTTCTTATTATAACCGCCGTAAGTCTCCCGAAAAATGTTCCGGCTTGCGTAGATCCAGCCGGTGCGGTTATTAAGACAAAAAGCCGGACATCTCTAGGAACATTACGGTGTTCGTAACTTTAGCGTTTCCGACGGACGGTATAATGAAGAGGCTGGCTTTAGATGCTGTACGGGCAGAAACGCTTTAATCTATTGCCGACTCCGAGAGAGTGGCGGGTAAGGATATCTGTGCGGGAAAACGCCTGAGAAATGTCTTCTATTATTGTCGGCCTCCTCTCGAAACAATGTTTCGGGGAGCGGTGTCTGCTGTTGTCCTTATATGAAATTGGTTTGTTTATCGCTCCGCTCTAAATATTCGCAGATATTCTCATACCTGTCTGATGCGGATTTCCGAGAAATGTAGATGGCACGTAACTTTGTGGAATGGTATGTGCATTAAATAGGAAGCCGTTTGAATAATCAAAATGATTTAAGGTTGGAAAAGAATTACACATTCAAATCTAATGTGTTACAACCAAAAAGCTTCTTCATCCTTGGTTTGACTGTCTGTTTGTCTTATACAATTGAAGTGGCTATCACATTGGCGAACATAGTTGGGACATGTGTTTGTCGAAGATTATTGTTATTGTTTAGTTAGTGGCTACTTTTGTGGAATGACCTTTGTATCTTCTTTGAAGCTAATCGCTTCAGAGATGCAAAGTTTCGGGCAGAAGTTTAAGCATTAAAAGATTCGGGACATAATATAAATATAGAAAATTTAGAACTAATGAAATAAAAAGAACATTAACCTCTTGAATCGTGAGGAAGCACCGTTATATTTCTCAACACTTCTTGATTTATTGTGAGACGGTTACAAAACATGCTTTAAAACGGCGTCGGTCTCTTTGTCAGCAGTTTCATTTATTTTTAACGGTTAAAAACGTGCCTTCGATACAGCGTTGCGGTCGTCACTCAGTACTTTTTGTTTTATCATGAACGATTAAACAACGTGGCTTTGTAGACGAAGTGCGGTCGTCTCTTGGAATTGTACCAGTCGAGGCGAGAGCGGGAAAAATGTTGCATGTGTTTCTTTGAATGGGTGGTAGAAGGAGTGAAAGGAGAGGGGAAGATAGTGCGCGTGTTCTAGTTTAAGCGAACCTCGAAAGCCATTCGGTGCCGGACTTAAGGATGGGAATCCACGTATTCCCGAAACACGTGTCGTCCCGGATTAATTAATACTTGTGCGGGAGGAGTAATCCGAACTGTGTGTTTATTGATTAAAAGATTCACCAAGTTTATGGATGGACTGCTACCAATAACTGTTTCCGCCGGATAACCCTTTGAACCAGTTCTCGTTATTAACGTTTACCAAAATAACTGGTTCAAGAACCGATACGATTGACCGTTCTCTGTTACTAAATATAATATTCACTCGGGGAAGAATAGTGGTACAATATGTAAGACTGTTTATTGTTTATGTTTAGATTGAATACGAAATGCTTTTTTCCTCGTAGAGTTAAGAGAGAAACAACAGATATCATTGAATTGAAATTTGAAATTACCTGGGGGCTGTTTTTTTTTAAAGTTAAATTATGAATAGGCGTACACGTTCTTTACCCATTATAGATGTAGAATTTATACAATAGGCATGTAGAGGTTGGAATAAATTCATTTAAAATTCAGGTGTTTTTCTCTCGAAGAAACGCTCGGACCCCTCGATAACTAAATAAAATCAAAAGATTTTATTTAGTTGCTCTTTTTCTGAGATTTATTTTATGTATACAGGCTGACCCAAAAACATGTTATGACAGCTCACTTTTTTTTAATGGAAACACCTTTCCTTTATTTCATTTTTAAATTCTACGTCAAATTCTGAACTTATTTTATGTATCATGTCCTATAACCTCAATTCAACTTCTTATGCAATTTGTCGATTTCGCAGTTGTTACAAGGTTAATCCCTTCTTTTAATAAAGTTTTTACTTCGGCTAACTTGAAAGTTTTATTGTGGGAAGACATGAAGCTTAATTTGTGTCCATACAAGTTCGATTGGGTCTAAATTACAGTGGTATTCAAATCGTAAAACTGTACGACCGCTTTTTGTCACCAGTTCGTCAATCTACACAATTAAACACTCGGAATCAGCAAGACTTCTGGGAGTGCATATGGATGCCTATATGAAATGGACTTCTCATATACATTATGTTTGCAACAAATTAAGCAGCACCTACTGGATATTATTTCAACTTAAAAAAAAACAATAAATCGTAAAACCTTACTGAATATTTATTATGCCTTGGCCTATTCAGCAATGAATTATAATGTGAATGTTTGGGTTATACCACGGGTTGGCAAAGAATATTTATTTTACAGAAGAGACTGTTAAGGCTAATATATAGTGTTAAGGGTAGGGATAGTCGTAAACAGATTTTTAAACCCAACAATATTTTAACTTTTCCTAGTATTTATATTTACAAAAGTATTATGTACGTCAGAAATTATGTTACTCTTGAACAAAATTCTAACTGCCACCCTTATAGTACGAGGCATGGCAGTTTACTAAGAACAGCGTCACACAAAACTTCACTCTATGAGAGAAGTCCGACCTATGCCGGCAAACACCTGTTTAACGCACTACCAGCGAGTATACAAAACATACTTCAGCCTCATTTATTTGCACGTAAACTCAAGCGATTTCTGCAATCCAGTTGTTTTTACTCTGTGGAGGAGTTCCTGCAGTCACGGGACCGGGGGGTTACGTTTGAACACATTTGATTTTAATTTGTTGTTTAGTTTAGTTTGTTTAATTTGTTATATTTCATCAATGTAACAATTTATGACTTTTGTCATTGATTATAGATTTGATTGTTGATGTGTCTCATATCATTGTATGATGATCTCCGGACAAATGAATAAATGAAATGACAATATTGTAATCCTGCTTTATGATCCCTAGATTACAATTCCTAAACTACCGTCAATTTATATGGATCCATGTGTAGATTTTTGTTTAAAGCTTTCCGACAACTACCGTAACAGACACCTAAAGGCATAAACGTATTTGTTTTACAATATTTAATTAATATAAATCTTATTATGAACGGTGGAAATAGCACGCTATTCAAATATTTAGTACGTAATACACTAAATCGTACCTGTTTGAGCACATAACATTCTAAGCGATATATTTGGGCTTATTTCCGTGCGGTTTTGGATATCATCAACAACGTTATCGGTTAAAATTGTTGACCTCCCCGAAGGTTTGCCTTTGCAAATACAGTGCTTCATTTCAAATCGTTTCACCAATACAAACTTATGCTTAATGAATCTGTCATAATCAACTTCTTCATCTGGAAATTGTTCTATAAATTGTTCAATACACGATTGCACAGAATACGTCCACGAATCATCTGGGTTCCTAGTTCCACTTCGGAGATATGTCATTAATTAAAAGCATCTTGTTCACTTGTAAAGTGTATGATATAACAAAGAATAACGTTGCCTAAAAATTTATGGTTAAAGTTCCATATTATTGCAATATAATAAACAACTTACAACAAATAAACAATTTTAATTGTAAATTGTTCTAAAAAGAACAGTTATTATATAGCTAAAAACAAAAAAAAACGAAATATTAATAAACAGTAAAAATAGATGATATGTAAATCATGTGTAGGCTGATATGCATGCTAATGGCATTATGTGTCTGAAACAGATAACCAATAGAAAAAATGATTAGAACTATCAATAAATATTAGTTTGTATTATTGTAGCTGTTCAAAAAGTAATAAAATAAGATTCTTGTAAAATTAAAAGCAACTAAAAGAAAATCAACCATACCCAGGCCAGGCCGTAGGTAATAATGATTCTATAACCGTATTTAAAGGAGCAAGGGTCCCCACCATTGCATTGACAACTACTTTTATACATGTATTTCAATATGTTAACTTTCCAATAGTGTATAATGTGTAAGGTTTATATGTTATGTTTGTTCAAAGGTATAAA
Source organism: Osmoderma eremita (assembly GCA_031763485.1). NCBI lineage: Eukaryota > Metazoa > Arthropoda > Insecta > Coleoptera > Scarabaeidae > Osmoderma > Osmoderma eremita. The sequence continues at coordinate 33,669 of JARFOC010000394.1, read as the reverse complement.
TTATCGATCCCAGAAGAACCCATCAAAGCGGGCCATCTTTCAGCGTTACAACTGGAGAGTATAACCTATACATCACAAGCGCACGAACACATTCTACCAGGCGGCAGCAGAGCGGGATTTTTGATAGGTAATTTATGAACGCTGCTGATTTGGAATTTATTTTGATACAAATGAACCGAAAATGTGGGCGATCTTATTTTATTTTTACTACATTCTCAGAAAATGTGATTCTCTTTTTTATGTTTTTTTGCTTGCTTTAAAGAAGAATTGACTAGGTACAGTGGTGGACAAAAACATAAGTAACAAAATAAGCATCAAAAGTACTAGGTGGCTACCTCTGCCGGGATAGCGCACTGGTAAGAGGGCTAGGCATCTGTGGGGGATGTCGAAGGTTTGAATCTCCCTTGCGGTAATCGATTTTTAATAAAGATCGGTCGCAGCAAGGGTGGTCGATATCTCTCCAGGTATCCTTCTATAAACGCGGGGCCATTTATCTTAGGTACGGAGTTAATCCTCTAAAAATTTGTAATCGTCAGTTGGCTGTGATAAACATAAAAATTGTTTATCCTATGCTGTCTGAGTTCGTGTTAAAGTGGCAGCATTTTATGTTACGCAGATTTACAACGGAAGAATATGTACATATAGTGAGCTTCATGATAAATTAAAATAACTTGTATAAAATAATGAGGTTATAAAAATTATCGGAATGGGAATCTTTAAGTGCCGAGGTAAACACTGCAGGGTCGCATTAAGGTGAAATATTCTTATGCCCGATTTTATAATAATGTCGTTTACATTAAAATTAATTATTTGTTGAATACATTGTGTCCAGTGTATCGTTTACTTTTCCCCTTTCCAATTTTTTCTAATACCCCCCTAATAGACAAACAAACATTTAATCCTTCACAGGTAAACTCAATAGCAAACCCTTAAAATCGGATTAGTACTAATTAAACTTATTTTAATTTATCGGGAAGCTCACTATACATTATTCTCAAGTATTATTGTTGCGTGCATATTAATTCCTTATTTTTTTAATACATGGTGCAAGCTCTTAAAAAGATCTATTGTTAAACACTTAAATTAAATATTATTTTTCTTATTCTATTTTTCATCAACTATCCCGATATGTAGGTGACGGAGCCGGTGTCGGCAAAGGTAGAACCATAGCTGGCATAATCTTCGAAAACTACATGAAGGGTCGGAAGCGCGCCATATGGGTGTCCGTCTCGAACGATCTCAAATACGACGCGGAAAGGGATCTCAAGGACATAGGCGCGAGCAAAATAGATGTCCACCCGCTGAACAAATTCAAGTACGCGAAAATCTCGTCCGCACAAAACGGCAATGTCAAAAAGGGCGTGATTTTCTCCACTTATTCGGCCCTCATCGGCGAATCCAGCTCGGCGGGCGGGAAATACAAATCCAGATTGAAACAGTTGCTACAGTGGTGCGGTAGCGACTTCGACGGTCTGATAATATTCGACGAGTGCCACAGGGCGAAGAATTTGTGCCCCGTTGGTTCGGCCAAGCCTACGAAAACTGGTTTGTACCTTTTTTTTTGAGTGAAACAACGAAATTGTAAATTTTTGCCAACTTAATTTAGGTCTTACCGTTTTGGAGATACAAAACAAGTTGCCCAAAGCCAGAGTTGTGTACGCATCGGCGACTGGGGCTTCTGAACCTCGAAACATGGCTTATATGGTGAGGCTGGGCTTGTGGGGAGAGGGTACTCCATTTCCAGAGTTTAACGACTTTATATCGGCGGTTGAAAAACGTGGAGTTGGTGCTATGGAAATTGTTGCTATGGATATGAAGTTGCGAGGTTGGTGCTATAAATAATGTGTTGAAACAGTCGCGTACGTGAGCTCGTTTAAATCTTCATCTACCAGGCTGTATACTGCCGATTTTCGGACATCGTATGCTTTCTAACTGTAAAAAAAATGTACGCAATGCACATATGCGGTAATTTATACAGTGCCCGAAAAAAACATATGTTTCTCAGCTCGCCATTTACTTTAGTTTCGTTATACTAGTCGTTACATTATTGTTAGCCGTATTTCTTGCCGTGAATGAAGCATTTTAACATTTCTAACCTACTTTTCAGGAATGTACATAGCGAGGCAGCTCAGTTTTCACGGCGTAGCTTTTAAGATCGAGGAAGTTCCGCTTTCGCCAGAATTCGTCAAAGTATATGATGCCAGCGTAAGGCTATGGGTAGCAGCAATGCAAAAGTTCCACGAAGCAGCGGAGTTGATTGACGCGGAAAGTCGCATGAGAAAAACTATGTGGGGCCAGTTTTGGTCGTCACATCAGCGCTTCTTCAAATACCTTTGTATCGCGGCGAAAGTCTCTCACGCCGTCGCGACAGCACACGAAGCCATTAAGTGCGGTGAGTTGAACATTTCTTTATAATCGTCTTAAATTAATCTTCTTTTTGTCGTGTATAGGAAAATGTGTAGTTATTGGTCTGCAAAGTACTGGGGAAGCGAGAACCTTGGAGCAGTTGGAACGAGACGATGGTGAATTGACTGATTTTGTTTCGACGGCTAAAGGTATTTTAGTCATTTGTAAGACCTTGAGAGTCTATCAAGCAGTAAATCATGCATTGTTTTCTTAGGCGTATTCCAAACATTGGTGGAAAAGCATTTTCCAGCTCCCGACAGGAACAGAATTCAACGGCTCTTAGGAATAGACACAAGTAAAAAGGTTGTAAATGGAAATGATGAAGGGAACAGTTCTACTGGAAAAAGGAAACCAAGTAGGTTGTTTTTATTTACATGTTTTTTCTTTTTATGTCCATTAATCCGAGATTTTGTTTCTTGACTACCCAAAGTTATTGTGTTAAAGAATTTTATGTCGCTTTAGTTTTTATCTAAACTAATTCACGTCGATTTACTCATTTCTTCCGGGGATTTTCGCAAATTTTCTTAAAATGTATTTTACTATTACCAAAGTGTCTCGGTCTTTTATAATATACTAAAAGGCGGCAATGAAAAATGGTTACTTTTAACACGAAATTTGAGGCGGGGTAATTCGATAACAACTAAAATCTATGCGATTCTTTGTTAAATCAGAATAAATTTCCAAAAAAGAAAATGTAATTTTACGTATCGTAATACTTACAGCAAGGCAAGCGGCAGCTAAAGCATTAAAACGTAACAAATGGTCGACCTCAGACAGCGAGCGGAACAGCGATTCAGAGCACACCTCCGGTTCGGAATTCAAAATGTCGGACGCGGAATCGGAAATATCCGAAGAACACTCGGATTCGAACCAGAGCAGCGATTTTAACCCCTTCAACTCGGACAGCGACTCGGATAACGATCCGTGGAGCAGGAAGAAGAAGGGTAAGAAGCAGAAGAAAGTTCCTAAGAAGAGACCGTCGACGCAGGATAGGATTTCGATGTTACTGGCGCAGAAGACCAGCAAGAACAAAGTAAACGGAGGTACGGTCGGCAATCAAAAGCAATGCGCACCGCCGTCAGACGCGATCGAGCGGGCCTGCAATATGAAGGAAGAATTACTAGCGCAAATAGAGAAGTTGGGGGATAAACTGCCGCCGAACACTTTGGATCAGCTCATCGACGAATTGGGCGGGCCGGAGAACGTGGCGGAAATGACTGGTAGGAAAGGTAGGGTGGTACAGACGGAGGACGGTATACAATACGAAAGTCGTTCGGAGGTGGACGTTCCGCTAGAAACTCTGAATTTGACGGAGAAGCAGAGGTTCATGGACGGCGAGAAGGATGTCGCTATCATCTCGGAGGCGGCATCTAGCGGTATATCGCTGCAGAGCGATAGGAGGGTAAGAAATCAGAGGCGGAGGGTGCACATAACGTTGGAATTGCCGTGGTCTGCGGATAGGGCTATCCAGCAGTTCGGTAGGACGCATAGGAGTAATCAAGTGAACGCTCCGGAATATATATTTTTGATATCCGATCTTGCTGGCGAAAGACGGTTTGCATCTATAGTCGCAAAAAGGTTGGAAAGTTTAGGTTAGTATTTTCTTTCTCAAGATTAAACTTACGTCTTCAATGACATTGATACTTAGTGAGCATATAAATAAAAATACATCATTAAACGTGATAGTTGCATAAGATTTTTATATGTTTAGGTGCTTTAACACACGGTGATAGAAGAGCGACAGAAACAAGAGATCTCAGCCAATTTAACATCGACAATAAGTACGGTAGAGCGGCATTGGAAGCAACTATGAAGACTATAATGGGCTATGAGGTACGTCAAAGTGTATTAGCTTTATTACATATGGAATTTATACATTACCACCGAAAGGACAAGGCCGCGGTGTGCGACGTCACGAAGCGCATGTGTTTGTAAATACTTCGCAGGCTTCTTACATCGCTAGTAGTCAACTAAGCCCTCCGTCGCACCCCGTTTTATCACAAAAAAACGAATCTTCAATGCAAAGACATTTATAATTTTGTATATTATATATACTAAAAAGGCGCGCATAGGTATGAAACCGCAAAACTTTGCCGGCCCGGCCAGTCGGGGCAATGTTGTTTTTTTTTTTTTTTGGATCGGGAGTATTTTTTCAAGATTGCGAGTATAGTTGGAAAATCCATAGGAGTATTTAAATATCGATGGGCCCTCGAGTTATCCCCCGGAAGATTTTTTGTCTATTAATAATAATAGATCGTTCCGTCTTCGAGAAACGTCAGACAAATTCCGTTCGCGGACGTCAATATTTTGATGCGATATTTCGCGGCATTTTCGACCGCGGAAGATGTTTAGGCGTCGATACGCAATATTCCAACAGATCTACAGCGAAAATTAGGGCTTCGGCGACTCGTGGAAATTACCCGTACTTTGACAGCGACCAGTAATACATGTTAGTTGTGTTTAAATTCCTTTCAATAATTTTATATGGAAAGCTGGAACCACTCTAGTCGTTTTACGGCATTTTAAAATCACACAAATTGTTGGCGCACAGGGCAGGATATACTGCAAGTGTGTTATTTATATTCGGAGGCTTGGTCTAGCGGTAATCGCTAGTTAAGGAAGACGTTCTTGTAAGCGAAGTCTTTGGGTTGGTTTGGCATGTTGATAACCAATTCAAGGATCTATCGTTTGGTAAAACGGTCCGGTTTTCTAGTTTCAAAACTAAATTTTGTGTGTACATGCTTCAGTTTTCTCGTTTTATTTACTCTATCCTACCTCAACTATTATGATCTTATTATTAGAATGAAGCATTTCTTGACAATTATTAAGATCGCAATACATTAGTTACGCATAATTTATGATGGAGGGAGAGCAGTTGAATTTATAATTGGAGTATTTTGCCACAAATTTTATAACACTGTTTAATTGGCAACGTTGGTAACGTTCTTTTTACGAATCGACTCACTCTAGAGTTGCTCACTAGTGCCAACGGGCAGTGGCGGATAATCTATACAACCTTCAGTATAACTGCGAGTCTCAAGGAGATCTGTCGCGACTGACCATTTATTTTATGTGTAAACTTTTATGCGCACGCCACTGGTCGTTGGCGTAAATTGAAATTTATCTCAGTTAATCCAAATCGAAAAGGTGCAATTATTTTTATGTTTATTCGCACGTCAAATTTACTCCACCTCCCACCTTTATTAAATTTTAGTTTTTTTTTAAATTTACGTGTTGCATAGCTACAGTTTCTTCAATTTCTTTTCCTTGTCTTGACGGTTGAGCTTCTAGTTACATTTTCACTTTCACTTTATTTGACTGAATTTTATTTTTGTAGGTTTCCCAATGATTTTTGAACGTGTTGACCAACCTTTATATGTCTTTACCGCATTTTTTTACAAATAGCGCAACACTCTGATTTACCTACTACTGTTTTCTTAACAAAATATTGTCAAATACTTTTCTCTGTCTCTACTTGCCTACACGGTTTTCGACTTATACGGTTCAGTGCGATTTACAAGTTTCGACATGTTGAAACACGTTCGGTCAGTTTATCAAGTACTCTTTCTTGACTGATAAAATACGAGACATACACTACCGGCCATTAAAGTTAGGACAGCTAGTAAATTCCTGCAACCGTAAAGAAAAACGATAAAAATGAAAAAGAAAATAAAAGTAGCAATAAACACAAATATAAACAAATAATGGACAAAATTAAAAAGCATTCTGATAAAAAAAACTGATTACAAATACTTCCCGCCAAAGTACTGCTACTCGGTTGCACATAGGGTGATGCATTGGGGAAAACAAATAAGCCAGAGAGGGGCTGTAAATATGCTCCGATAGAAATGTGCCTAATATGCCTGCAGTATATTTTACCCCTTTTTTCGAACAAACCTTTAATGATTGTTTCCATATTAAACTCTAAATTTCCAATTCTTTCAGCCCCCATTGGTACCCTCACCCCAAGATTACAAGGGAGACTTCTTTAAAGACGTTGCGGACGCGCTAGTCGGCGTGGGACTAATAGTTAATAACGAATCGATGCCGGGCATATTAACTCTCGACAAAGACCACAATAACATGTCAAAGTTCCTAAACCGTATACTAGGAATGCCCGTCGAGTTGCAAAACCGATTATTTAGGTAAAAAAAATTACCTACAAAAAATAGTCACTGAGGAATTTTTTTAAAATTTCATTTCCCTTGCAGATACTTCACAGATACGCTAGCGGCAATAGTGACACAAGCAAAACGCTCTGGCCGATTCGATTTAGGTAAATACGTGATTAGAAAGAATTACAATTATTTTAAACATTAAATTTTATCATCGCTCCACAGGTATTTTGGATCTGGGTACGTCAGGTGAAAACGTTAAGAGGGTGAAAACGTGGATGTTCGTCAGAAAGCACGCCACTGGTACTGCGCCGACGGAACTACACACCGTTCACGTGGAAAGGGGCATGTCCTGGGACGAAGCAATCGAAAAATGGGGGGAACTCTCTGGGCCTAAAGAGGGTTTCTATATTTCGCATCAGATCAGGAATAATAAGCACACCGCGATTTTGACGGCGGCAGTGGACACTGGAGTGAAGAAAAAGCCCGAATCCAAGAAAGATCAGATGTATTGCGTTTACAGGCCTAATACGGGCTTGCAATTTCGCCAAGAAAGTCTGGCGGAATTGGAGAAGAAATACAAAAAGGTAATAAAAATATAAATGTTATTGCGACACTCTACTTTATTATTATTTCAACAGGTTGGATCTGATGAAGCCCAGGAATCTTGGACGTTACAATACGATGCGTCCGTGACGACTTGCTCTCACGCGTATTGGAGAGGCAACTGTAGGAACGTCAGTATGGGGCACGATTGCGAGGTCGGTTTGAGAAGGAGGACTTACAACGTGGTTTCGGGGTCCGTCTTGTCCGTTTGGAGTCGGGTCGAAGGCGTTCTGGCGAGCAAGAACGGTACACACAATAATAAAATGCAAGTGATACGTTTAAGGACTGACGATGGGCTTAAAATTGTCGGTGAGTTGCGCAGAAATAAAATTTTTGTGTACGATATAAAAAATAGAATACCTAATATATGTTGTTATTTTTGCATCTACAGAGATAATCGGAAAGAAACACCTACATACTTTAATAACTGCTACGAATTTACAAAAAGATTTTTTTTAAATAACCTTTCCTACAATTAATAATGTGTATTTTTACCCATATCAGTTCGGTTTATATATTTCCTGAAAGTTTATTATTAAACGAACCACGAAGACGTTGATCCAGCCTTTGAAATACATTCTGCCATCTTAGCATTTCCATTACACAGTATCGTGAAATCCACACACCACAAATTGATTTAATAAAATTTGGAACATAGGTTTCAAGAGCACGTCAGCTCCCATTGTCAACGAAATCCCAAATTCGTTTGTGGATTTTCCGATACTGTGTATTAGTGATACCAGCCCACCGTCCTTGCAATTCTTTTATTTCCATTACAGAAACCGCACATCATCTATATGTAGGCATATTCAGTGAATGTAAAATTCTTTATGACTGAACAAAATAATAACAAAAAAAAACGAAAAAACGCAGAAACACAAGAACTAGTCAAGATAATACAAATAATCACAAAACAAAGGGAGAGATTACACAATTATAATAAAAAAATCCATAATGTGAAATTTTGAATGTAATATTTTTGATTGGAATCTTATTGGTAAAGTTGGCACTGCAACCGTTCGGACACTGACGCGTGCTTCGAACAACTCAAGGGGCTTATTTATCCGGAAGATTGTCACAAACTTTACAAATTATTTTAGCTGCATCTTGTATTAAATTTGGTAATTCAGCGATAAACTTCTTTACTTTGTAAACCGATTTCAACTTTTTCGACGTTCGACATTATTAAACGGAACCGCACAAAACTCCGAATACGATAAAGATAATCGTAAAAACGAGGTATATGCTCGACCCGAAGGACGATTAGCCTACTGAAAGCCGAAACAGTATGCAACGCTGAACAACGGCGTTAGCTATTGAAACCCAAGTAAATATATGATGGTGTGTACAATAGACGGCGCTGATCGCCGAGTGGCGGCGCAGAGCATTCGGAGTCGATCAACTTTCTACTTTTACGGGGTCAACGCAATACGTACGTACGCACACTAGTACAAAATATTTAAAAGTGGCGGTAGAGTGCTTACCACGTGCTTACTATAAATGAATTACTTTAACCTCTACTAATTTCAAACTTTTCAATATGGAAAATTTTGAAGAACAATTAATAGAAAACCCAGCAACGTCCAAATTCACAACCAAGGTCAAGATTTTAATATACGTAAATTAAATCTAAAAATATATGTAGTACTTGTATATTTCGAAAAGTTGCCTGGTTACATCAATCAGACGTAACAAACGAACTCAATTGACGTAACAGTAGCTTAAATCACATGTGCAATTGTGTCACATTCTGACATTAACGTTTTTGAGATTAGTGTTATTAAAAAATCAATTCGTAACTCTGCATATTTTGGCGCCCAACGTGGGGCGAAACTATGCAGTGTTACAAATTGACATCAGATGTAACAAACGAAATCAGCTGACATAACAGTAGTTTAAATCACATGTGCAATTATGTCACATTCTGACATTGACGCCTTTGAGGTTAGTGTTGTTAAAAAGTCAATTTGTAACACTGCAATATATATAAATATCCTATTTCGAATATTATAGTGTTCCCGATTAATATTTGGGCTAGTTAAATATTGAGAAGGCTAGGGGTAGTGACAAGTGACGAGAGACGGAGAGTTGTCATTTAACAAAAGGTTATGTATCGATCGAAAAACAAACACGACAAATGTCAGCTAACAGCGCCTTTCTACGGCGTTTAATCTGTGCAATAGCTTCACTCGTGTGTTGCGTCGCCGTCAGACGTCGTTGCATTTGTTTCGGCCTTGATAGTCTCCCGACTATAACATGTGCTAAACCCCTCGCACTTCTTCAAAGCGCACTATTGACCGAACGCTAGTAGTGCCAACTCTACTCATTAGAATACAAACTTAGCCAAATGTGTTTTTTTCGTGAAAATATGTTAACGAAGATAAGTTAAAAACAAACTTTGAAACAAAGTTAACGAAAAAAATAATGTTAAAAATTCTTCTTTATTCTAAATTCTACCTCTAACAACCGTATAACTGTTGTATTTCTAATACAATTTTTTCGTTAACGTTTTCTTTTTGACTTCAATGGTTGTTTAGTAACGCTTATTTGTGGAATAAAAGCCCGAACGTTGAAAACCTCGTGAATGCGTATGAAGTTGTACCATACTTCATATTTTGATGTTGAGATTTTCGTTTCAGAATTGAACAAAGCGTAACGCCATTGTGTAGCGCCAATTTATACACACCCTATACATCCGAATATTCCGAGAAATTAATACCTAGAATATCTGAGCGTTCCAACACATTGTTGTTTGCATATTATCTTTCGAATTTTAATTATTAAAATCTTTTGAATGTCCGCACGTATGTGTTAATTAAAACCAGCCAAATTTAATAACGTATACTGGGTGATCTATTTTCTTGGTCTCTCCTTCACGATTTCATAATAATTTTTATTTTTTCAAGGTACTGTCATACCGAAAAATTGCGTCGACTCGCTAATCGAAGCTCTCTCCATGGATGCGGAAAAAGTGGACGAGAAAACGTTCTAAATTACACCCGAATCGTGCACGGCAAATAAGAATTGTTCCCGACAGTATTACTGTCCTGTACGAGATCCGCTCGGTAGGATCTCCTGGACTTTGGCCGGACCTCTTCCCTACACACCCTCGGGGCACCCCCTCATAAAGGCTAAAAAATATAAATACCCCCCCCGAAATCGCAGAAGAATAACATGTAGCTAATGTATTTTAGGTATATGCACCTACATATAGTTTTTGTACCGTCTCGTCGGCTCAGTGATGCTCGGGGAGTCCCACGGGTTGACAGGAAGAGTCCTTCGCCGTTTTTAATGGAAATAAACTGTGAAATAGTATAGGTTTACTTTTTAGAATATTTTAAGTATTTATATTTGACGATACTTATACAGGTCTCCATTTATTTTCAATACTTTTCGCCATTTTCGTATTGTAACCATGCAAATCAATTATAACAGTATTTGTCCTTTATACTCTACTTTCTCAATGCGAACACGATAACATTTTTTCCTGTTATTAGTATTAGAAAAAATGAGAAAAATTTTGCCCAGACTTCTTTTGTACGGCATTGACTAAGAAGGGTATGGAAAACACTCACAATTAATTACAAAGATCATGGATGCTGGAACATTACTATTTTTATATCTGTGATCTTTTTTTCCTATTAGTCGTTTATCACAGCTCCTCGTTTAGGCTTCGTATTTCTTAAATCTTACGAACACATAAACTTTGCAGGAACAACACTGAAGATTTCAAAATATATTAAATATTTTTTACATGTTCCAGGGATGTAACTTAGTGATGTATAATAAAATTTACGTTTCCTTTTTCGTTTGTTCGGTTGTTATTGTGATCATAATGATATATAATGGTGACTATTCTTAACACTACACACTGTATTTAGTGGAATTTATTTTTTCCATTATATTTCCTTTTATTGAGAAGTGAAAAAAAGTAATATATACATCTTATTACATATACAAGCAAAAAAAATTTTTGAAAACGCTGCTGTGTTATATTTGTTTATTTTGTTGTTTTATATCTCATTTTCTTTTTAATAGTACAATGTAAAGCACTTGTAGTATACTTTTGAAATTAAAATTAATTTTATTTAACGGTGTTTTTTTTTCATTGATTTATTAATTTGACTATAATCTTGTACAAAGAAGGAAAAATACATGTACAATGGCGTAGTTTGCCTAAGGGCTCTTCGACTTAATCTCAAGATGTGTGACAGTATACTAAACAAAACAAATAACTGATCAAACCTCAGTAAGTTAATATTGAGCAGAGTGTCAGTTCACAAAGATATGTATTACAACGTACCTACGGGTTGGTGTTGATTGTGAACTAACATGTTTTACTAATGGTGTTAATCTAGCTTTATTTTGGTTTATCTTGTGCCCGCATCTCTCTACGGGGGTGCCACATGAGTTGCCTATCTGGACAACCTAAAAGGAAAGTAAGCGAAACGTCTCTTCAGCCGCTTCCCGCTAATGTCGGTCGGGTCGTGGTTGCTGCGTCTGTCTGTGAAAGTGTAGTGAAGTTATATACAAATTGTCACACAAAAAATGAATAATCAACCCTAACGAGGTAGCTTGTTATACGTCAGGGTTCAAGAACGGGTACGTAACTTCCAGGTAAGTAAAAAGTCAAAACGAAGTAATCGCAAGAGTACATAGATAGATTACATAGTACATAGATTATAAGATATAGAAGTCGGAGAAAAATAACAGGCAAAAGAAAACAAATGCGAATACAATAAATAATAAACATAAAAAATCGTTATACCGCTCTAGCCAAAAGTAGAGAACATTTATTAAGTCATGAATACATATAGCAGAAACATACGATGTGGTATATATACAGGGATGCATAGTAGTAAAACGTTTAACGTATGCTAATATGTGCGTACGATATCGGTCGTTGAATACGCTAAATCAAAGTAAATACAAATAAATCTGACAAACGTTACACGGGACGGACAATCATGGTGCCAACGAAAGCCGGCAACGATAAACGATTGTGATGCGGCGGGTAAGATGTGCCAAACAAAGGCCGGCGACGGTAGCAGTCGTGAAACGACGGATAATACGTCATGCTAAACAAGGCCGGAGACGATAAACGTCTTAAGGATAAACAGAAGTGCCAATAATAAGCCGGTAACGAAATCAACTGTCGTGCCAACAACGAGCCGGCGACGAAGAACGGTTTTTAAGGGATAAGACGTCGTGCTAAACAAGTACGACGACGATAAACGTCTTACAGGTGAACAGAAGTCGTGGCAACGAGCCGGCGACGAAGAACAATAAAACGTCGTGCCAAGCAAGGGCGGCGACGATGAACGTCTTAAGTGTGAACAGAATTCGCGCCAACAACGACCCGGCAACGAAAGCAACTGCCAGACGGAAAATTGTCGTGCCAATAACGAGCCGACGACGAAGAAGTTTCTACGGAGATAACCGTCTTACCAAACGGCGGCCGGAGACGAATTCGGTCATCAAGGGTGGGCCGGCGACGAATCGTCTTCGGAAGTCGGAACTCTGCTCAGAATAGAGCATGGACTCGTCTTACATCTCCTTTCAGCGTGATAGTGTAAACGGAGAACTTTAATGCGGATAGCATACGTCCTTGAACTAAATACAATTGCAATTTAATCATCATCGTGATCTGCAAATTCCAACATTATTCCACGAAAAGTTCTGCCTGGAGGCGAGCCCAATGTAACGAACGTCCCTGTATTCAGGCGATCCCAAAGATTTCTCTTCCCTATCATTCGTCTTTTTAGTTGGTGCATGACCATTAAAATAATGATAGATTAAATGGTAATTACTTCATATAAATACTACTTAACTATTGTATTCTTAGACAACAAAATACATGTAATGCTCCATAAAATCTATATTTTCTCATAACTATTTATGTATACATCACCTATGTATAATATCTAACAAATGTATAAAAGTTAATATAAATAAATAATAAACACAACGAAAGCTAACATGGTCATAGAATACCCAGCAAAACGATTTTATTTTTGGCTACCATTTTATATAGATCATACAAGGAATGAATAATTTATTAACGTTAGATATTTCACATCATACAATAAAGTCATCCATTAACTATTCATACTCGTGACTACAGTATAAAAAATAGAGAACTTTTAAAGTTAAAATATATATATTTTTGAAATCTAACATTGGTATACACAGACACAAAATTTTAAAAGAAAAGATGCAATATTCTAGGACAAGGTAACAGAAACAGCAATCGACACCTTTTTCTTTGAAAATTGTTCTGTGCACCCTCCTCTATCAGAAGATTCTACATTTGTTAAAACATTTTATAATATATACACTCAACCCTTTTTTAAGGCCTCCTCTGTTCTTACATTGTTTATTTACGATTTCAAAACAATTTGTCTGTTTGCTTTTATTAGTCCATGTGCTACAAAATAATTTATTAGCTCACGTCGAGTTTCCAAGTCTACGTGACGCCTTATTAAAATTTTTACACCAGATTGCGAGCAAAAATGTCTAAAATTAATTAAAAGCCGTACCTTTGGAAACAAAAATATTGGATAGTGGGAAAGTTTTGACTTGAACGAAGGACGATGAAAAGTCAATTCCAAGACACCATCATAGTGTAGAAGTGTCTTAGAAAAGATTTTTTTTGTTTTAGGGAGAGGATTTATTGCAAAGAAGAGTACCCATGGACGGAAACATTATGAAGCAAAAGACTTTACGAATTTATAAAAAAAAATTCAAAAATCAGAGTCATCAATAAAACTTCAGGCAACTCAAGATAAAAGGAGTTTTCTATTACTAAAGGATTACTTAAATAAATGTATTTCACAATGTCAAATTTAAAGGATGCTGACAAGAGCTTTCCAACAAAACTAGCCAAAGTAAAGATGGTGGCTATGTTACTTACCAAATTTTCTATACCAATGAAACGGATCTAGAAAACTAGAACATTTATTGCAAGATCTGCAGACAGCCGGCGATATTAAAGTTTCTAAATATCGCGTCACATCGCATCGCAATGCTTTTGCGGATCGAATTGTGAAGCATCTGGTAATAAATTGTGCAATGATGAAAGACCGGAACATTAAACACCTGCCAATTCACTGGATGGCTAATAAGAAGGCTTGGATTATATCTATTTACGGAATAGCTTAAGCAATACTTTCTTCCTGAGGTTCAAAAATATTTGAATGAAAAAGGACTCGTAGTTGAAAGTACTTTTAATTGTCGATAACGCACCTAGTCATCCGGCAGTACAGCATCGAAATGTTTTTGCCACCTAAAATTATTGCCTTGATTCAACAACTGGACCAAGTTATAATCCCTACATTTAAGGTTTATTATATGAAACTATTGTTGGCCGCATATAAAGTATAAAGGATTTAGTTGTCAACACTTTAGGTGAGTTCGAGTATTTGTGACAGAGCGAGAGTGAATTTTCTTGAAGTAGGAGTGGCGTGAGATACGGAGCAGAAAGAGTTTTTGAAATAAACGAACGATATAGTGTTTTCTTTCAACCATCTTTGATCATCAGGGTATTATATCTGAGTTTACCTAACCTCAAAAATATTTTGATACAGGGTAATACCGCCGGATAACAATACAAAAGAAACTATTTGATTTATCTGCTATTTTGCAAGTTTTTTTGTACGAAGAAAGTGAAGATGAAATTGAAACGACGGCACATGTACAGATACGCAACAAGTAGTACCGAATTTTATTCATCGACAGTTCCGACAATTTCGAATTTGAAGATACTGCTTACTTATACATGTTGCACAAATATTGTATAGAATGCCCCTTTTCAATTGCTAAATGTTATATATATATACTTTACGTGAATTTTGATGACAACTATTAAAGGTTATGTGTTTTATTTCAAAAATTATCTCATATAAACGCCCCCTGGCAGTGTCTTTTCAACAAAAGTTTGACATTTATGCCTACATGCTCTACGGGCACCATCACCAGTCGCGCAGTGCGTAGAGCTTGCTGGGGGTTACGCTACTCCATTATAAACGAACTCTCAAAAATGAACTATTCACTCCAAATTCAATAAACGAACGCAATAAACACTGGAAGAGTATATCGAGTAAAAGGATTTGCATAAACGAACTCAGCTTTTGTAGTATAAATAGCTATGACAATGATACAAACATAAATGTAGATTAACCACACCACTTAACGCACAACGACGTTACATACTCGTCCGCACATGACTCGCAGAAAGAAATATTCACCGACGTATATGTGACGTCCAGCGTAACCATTTCACTATATGCATCAATTTAAGAAATATTTTATAAGTGTTAAATGAAAAAATTGACAAAGGTGGAATAATAGTTTTTCAGGGGGGAAAGCAAATGATTATGAACTGGCGCAATAAAAAAAGATGTGTCTACTCTCCACAGTACACAATCCAGAAAAAGAGAGACAAAGATGGTAATCTCATAATGAAACCAAGGGTAGTGGTTGACTGTAATGATATGATGGGAGGCGTAGATAGTTTAGACCAAAACTTGCACAGTTCCCAAGTTTCGCAAAAAAGATGCAAAAACTATTAAATTTTTTTCTTTCCATTTACCCGACATCAGTGTCTGGAATTCGTTTTTTTATATAGTAATAATGGTGGTGTGAAAAACAATGTAGATTACAGAATAAAGTTGATCGAACAACTTATTCGCAACCATCACCCACCTGATTTCGTCAAGAAGCTCGAAAAAAAAACTGCAAGGATCTCGCTGATTGACCGAGATATTTTCCCGAATTTTACAACAGTTACAAAAGCCGTTCCTTATCGAAAATGTGCGATTTGTTGTTCAAAAAGATACGCTAACAATAAGACAAGAAAGTGGATATTACTGTAGCGTTTGCAATGTTGGACTTTGTGCAGTTCCGTTTTGAAATATATCACACAAAACGTCAGATGTTTAAGCTTATAAAGCTTTTGGACACTTTTTCTCTTCTAATTGTATTTATCCGGAGAGAATTTAAATTGTTTTTTTTTTTCCTATAGAATGGAATAAAAATCATGTCTCAAGTGGTTAACAAATCTATATCCACCATTATAAATATAAAATTATTTTTGCTTCTCCTGTAAAATCACAAAAAAAGGCAGATAACATGTTTTGTCATAACACTGCTGATATTTTGGATGAAATTGAAGATGAAGTTCATAGATGTGCGGAGAAACCATTCAAATATGAACTGTATTACATACGGCAAAGTTAAGTTTACGGTTAAGTTGTCATCCCTTCTATTACACGGTCTTTTGTATTAAATAAGTGTTTTATTTCATCTTACACGGCAACATAGAACGCATTTCCCTCTTTACCACAAGAATCGTGTGTATGTTTTACACGTTTTCTGCAGGAATGTATCTACCGTGTGAAAAAAAGGGTTGAGTGGATAGTGCATCTCACTGTGTGTTTAATTTTGTACAAGGTATGCACTAGTTAAAAATACATTGATTACTATGTATTAACAAATCCTACATGTCAACGTTAAATTTAAGAATACTGAGATATTAATTTTAAAATGTTATATTAGGGTGCAACTTATATTGTCATTTATTCTTAAGTTTCTAAAGTGAGAATAATGTGATTATTTCAAATTGTTATTTTGTGGCGAGCCTTTTGCATTTAATAACACGCAAAAAATGTCACTTTAAAGGAAAGGGGAAAATATCACGCCTTTTTTCTAATAGAAAATTATGAGAATAACGCGGCCAATATCTGAACCCGCAACTTGCCCGTTTATAATTAAATGACAATATAAAGTACGTATTTAGTTAAAAATTTAACATCAACCTATTTTTTTTTGTTTTTAAACTGAAAATGTTTTTCTTTTAAATCTAGATATAAGCTCCTGTTCAAAACTAATGGACCACTCTTATATTTTCAGAATTATTTTGATTATTGAAGAAAATATTATGGTTTACAATAAGAAATCATAGATTAGTAGATATTCTTGTCAGTGTTGGACTGTTCTTAAGGTTGTAATGTAATTTAGTTAATTGTAAGAAGAAAAAAACTATTACCTTTTTCTCTTTTTTTTGTTTTTGAGTGTATTGTTCAAAATGCCTTTTTGTTCGTTATTTTCTTTTTCAAATTAAGGTCGATGGGGAAAGAATAGAACACGTCAAAAGTTTGGGAACAACTATAGAAGAGATAGGAAGACAGGAAATCGAACTGACTAAGAGAATCGAGAAGGCCAATAAAGTATACCAAGCAGTGAGGAAATGTCTTATAAATAAAAAGGAAGTAAACAAACAAACGAAAATGAAAGTTTACAAAGCCATTTACAGACGCATCCTTACTTTCGGTTGTGAATCGTAGGTTTTAACGGAAAAAGGCAATACGTGCAGCAGAAATGAGGTATTTACTAAGGGTTCAAGTGATTACTAGAGTCGATAGACTTAGAAACCAAGACATCACAGAAAAACTAGAAGTAGAAACAGTAGTGAAAATTACATAGAAGGTAGACAATTCGGATGATGGGACACTCGCAGAGACTAGGATATAATACACCAGTTAAAGGAATTTGGGAAGCTAGAGTGAGTGGGAGGAGGAGGAGAGGGCGACCCAAGAAGACGTAGGATAATACAGTCTCGAACATCTTATGAAAAAAGGAAAAACGTGATTGGAAGCGAAGAATATGGCAGTGGACAGAAAGAATTGGATTAATTGTATTCAGAGATGAAACAAAGCTGACCTTACACCCTTGTGGGTAATTTAGGTTCTTTTTTTGATTATATATATAATGCAAGCGATTATAAGAGCTCGAAGAGGTGCTACCAGTCCTATCTTTACGCATGGACTCGCTGGGCTAGGGCCCAAGCTTTCGCGATCAATAGGACCCCCAAACCTTAGTGACAGCAACGGAATCGATAATCGATGATAAATTTTTCAATCTTCATATAAAATTCGATTACAAGGTTTACATGCTGGTTGCTGGTTTAATCTTAGCTAATCTGTGAAAAATTGTTTTGTTTACTTTCCATACCAAAGCACTCGAAATTATTCGCTTCACCAAACTAAATTGTTTACTGCTAGGATATGATAAATTCTCTGCTTAATCAACTAGATCGTTAATGAATGACATTAGCGCGAAAGAGTTAGAGATGGAATGTATGCACCAACAGAATATTTGAGAGAAGTCCGAAATAGTGAGAGTGAAGAGGCAATGAGTATTTCAAAATTATATCATTTTTTAAAAGAAAATAATATTTAAGACGCTTTTTCAAATATTCAAATACCAATTAGAATCTTTTTATTGCATGATGGTTACTAACTGTAGCGGAGAACGGTCCTTCTCAAAACTGAAAAGGCCCAATAGTGAATTAAAAAGTACAATTCTTCGGAAAAGATTGAACAGTTTGTCACTGATGCCCATTGAAAGCGAGGTAGATGCCATTCGTGATTTGCCACTCAATAATCTGGGATAGTACCTCTGTATCGGTATATATTTTTTAAGTATGTTTGCATTTGTTTGATAATTTTCAAAAATAAATTATACCGGAACTAATGTTCATTCCTGTTAATATCGACTCTAAATTTCTATGGAAAAGGCCCCATGCATCCCAGGGCCCCCACTAAACTTAAGACGGCACTAGGTACTACGAGTTACCTTTCTTTTGAATTTCAGTTTTTTCTTGTAAAGTTAGGTAGGTTTCTAGTTTTTGATTTTTTGTAACCAATCCCAAATACTGCTTAATTCATCCAACTTTACTTAAAAATAAATGTTCTTCAATGCAATATTAATTACCTTCATTTATAATATCCTAATGCTAAATTGAGTAAAAAAAAAAACAATAATATTTGTACTGGTGCGTTAATTTTGAACAGGAGTTTGTTAAACCTTTTAGCAAATTATTTGGAAAAATATTATACAATTAACGCAAGAAAAAGACAGAAGGTGAACGTCTTAACCATTATCTAAGACCCAAAAGCTCCTCCAATACGATGGCGACCGCTGAGTACGGCCACAAAAGGTCGCCACTTCTCTCACTCTCTTAATGACTGTAGCCTTTGCTATTCTCAAGGTTATGTTATAAACGGAACATGTATATTCAACCAAAAATTAATTAATTTAAATTAATACTAGTAATGGAAGGAAAATAAACTTAACTGGTTTAACTAAGCTAACTAATACCCAGTATCGGGAAATCCACACCACATAAATTGATTTAATAAAATTCGGGACATATGTTTCAAGCGCACGTCACGTTCATGTCAACTAATTCCCGAATAACTTCACGGATTAAGCCAACTAGTTTATAATTTTATAATAGACATTATATTTTTTTCATATCGATATTCATAACGAAGTACAAGAAATTGAATAATATAAGTTAACACTCAAAGATGTTAATGTATACATAATATTATTAAATTTCTGTTGAAATTTGATGTGTTTATTCCGAATATTATAAATCACAACACACATTAAAGATTGGGATTTTGAATTATATTAAAAATAATAAAATATAGTAGTAAGAGTAAAGCAACATGGACGATATTAATGGAAACTCGTAAAGCTTTTATTAAGTAGAACACATATGGGTCCTTGTAATAATCTAAATAATCAAAAGTAATAAACACACTCGTTCGGATTACTCCTCCCGCCCAAAATATTTATTGATTTGAGACACGTGCTTTGGGAATACGTGACCCGAATTAATTGATATTTTGTGCGGGAGGAGTAATCTGAACAGTGTGTTTATTGTCCTGCCCCACAGTGCTTGCGATCTTTGCTAAGCAATAGCAGCATAATATTCACATTGGCACCGATATAACATAATCAAACATACGTTACTGGCCGGACGCTGTGGTTAATCTGACGGCTATCAGCTTCAAGTTGCGAGAAACGACCACCGCCTGAGCGTGTGGCTCAAGTGGGCCACGACAAAAGCTGCGTTTGCGACGAGCTAATACAAAATGCGGTCCGCAGCGTGTGGTTGCTACTAGGGCTGTGCGAATATTGGGAATTTAATGATGCAGATGCAGTGCCGGCAATGAGTATATCCATTGCCGATGCTGCATCTGTTCGCCGCGTCAGGTATAGTGGCTATGAGGAGCCTCTGGCCACAGCTATTAATGGCAACCACACGCTGCCAACGAATTTTGCATTAGTTCGTCGCAAACACAACGTTTATCTGTGGGCCACTTGAGCCACACGCTTAGGCATTGGCCGTTTTTCGCTACTTGAAGCCGATTGTTGCTAATTCCCTGCGCAAATGACGGCGCAACCAATGGCCTTACATTGGTTGCGCCGTCAGAATCCCCCAAGAATATGTATATTGTGTTGTTAATGTTAGTGATGTGTGGCAGTTGCTAAGACGTCTTCATATTTGCTATATTCATTATATATTAATAACGCTCGGATTATATGCACTGAAAAATCGGTAAAATATGCATATGGATGATGAAAATTTGCACAAAGGTTGACCAAGTATGCCAAAAATATGGACGATTAAAAAAAATACAATAAAGTAAAAAAAATTTAAAGAACGTGTTTCAAATAATCTTCCAGCAATAGTAAATGTTTCCAAGCTCAGTCGAAATTTTTGAAAATCTTTTCGCCATGTCTTAAGACCTTCAAACAGCGAATAAAATTGTATATGTCTCACACCACTCATCTACGCTGTCTACACCTTCTTTTTATTAACAGCACTGTAGGTGCTTTCAATTCGGAATTTATCGTGCGAATGGCTGCAGTCATTTGTAGAAAAAAATGGCGACGACTTGTGGCTGACTTGAGCCACTGGTGGCGACCACTACCAGCTGCTGCAGTGGTCGCCATAGGTGGTTGTCGCTAGTGGCCTTTTGTACGAGGAGTCAAGTCTTCTTAAAAGTTTAACGCTACCAATAAGTACCGAAAAGTACCATTATGCATGAAGTACATTCTCCTCACCTATCACAAGAACCTGAGTTTCTAAGAACGGGCTTACACCTCACATAATTTACATTTCGTACAAGAACATTGTTGCTACATTAAAAAATATGTATAGGCATTCCGGCGTTGTGTAAAGAGAAATTCGAATTTCCCGCAATGTTTAGTTATTCAGCAGTCGAATAGAGGGAGCGGCAAATATAAATTTCCCCCACAAAGCGTGTGGAATATTACTTAAGTTATAGTTAAATGCTATAATAATAGTTTAACGTCTCAAAATATTTGTCCAGAGACATTTCCGAGAGAAAAAAACAATTTTTGGCACAGCCCTTTCGTTATATACTAAAAACAAAACGTGTCGATACATTTCAAAAAATAAAAATATCTCTTGTGGCGAAATAAAAAAAAATTTAAAATAAAGTGGAAAAAATTCGATTGTTATTAGATAAACTGCCTACATAAATATTGTATTTAATCTTATACTTAGTAGTACTGATTGTTGGAATTTCCGAGAAACGTTTACTCTAATATCCTTTCCCCAGTTATTAAATCCTCAATTCGTTATTATTTTGCTTTTTGTGCCCTCTCTTAACCTCAGTTGATTTGTCTAACATTAGCTCCTCTTCTGCACTTGTAACATCCGGTGGAGGTAGATTATTCCAAGGTTGAATCTATCGAATATTTTTTTGTTAGTGAACACAAGAAATTTAATGCAAATTACAAAAAAAAAAATTACCTCGGCCGTCCCCCAGATTTGATAAACGGCGTAAGTGGAAATGGAAACAGCTGCTGTGAGGTTAAAAACATTCCTCCACGCAGATAAATTATGCTAAAAGAACAATAATAATAAAATCAATATAATCAAGTAATTTTTTAAAATACTTACCCCGTCACTGGTTAAATATCCGGCTGCTAACGGGCTTAGGAAACTCGCCGTCATGTGTATGGTTTGCGCAAAGGCCAGGACCGGCCCGGCGAAGTTTGGGGCAATATCGACGACGTTAGCCATTGCTCCGGCATATGCCGCAGTTATAAGCGTTACAGCCACGAACCAAACCACCAAAATTATGATATAGTTGCAACCCAAGTATGGAATTAGGAGTACGAGAATTCCAGGAACAACCTGAGCTGTAATGTAATAATCTTTAATTTAGGAACCGAGTGTGTACTGTAATGGTACAATTTAAAACATTTTTATTCAAATACCCTAGAAATTCTAAATGTCGGTGCAAGGTTTTAAGTTGATGTTGTTAAATTATCATTTATATATTGTAAAAAGGAGTTGTGGACGGGTAATAAAGTGGA
>JARFOC010000393.1:778258-812632 GCA_031763485.1 Osmoderma eremita | reverse complement strand
TTTTATTGAAAATTTAATAAATATACTTGTCCTGTAATAGTACTTTTTTTCGTTAAGATTTTCAGTAGTTTGTCTTCTTGAAGATTAGGGTTTGCGGCCCACCTAGTCTACGGTCTTCATGCTTCTTGCTCCTTTAGATAAATATAAATGTTTTAAATTCTAAACTACTAGATTATCTAACATACTTTCCAGAATTACGTCAAATACATATTATCAAACATTTCAAGAAATTATTCAGAAATGTATGCTATACATAAAGTGCTTTTTCTGTAATGTTACACATAGGTATTCCCTACAGGAAACGTTAAGCGACATAGTAGACAACCAGTTATACGCGTCGTCAGTGTATCTTTATGGCCAGGGCAATTACGCAACGACATTAATTAATTATCTCTGACTAGCACCTTTTAAAATAACTACATTAATTTATTTTTTCTAACAAAATATTTCCGGTATTTCCAACCTACTGCGAAACTATTAAAATTTATTAGGAAGGTATAGTGGAATTTGGTACGGAAATATTGTTTGTGTTGGTAAGACAGATGTATGAACAATTTGGTTATGTTTTTAACAAAGAAAGAGCAAAATTTCAACTTCGAATGAAGAAATTATTTTATTCTAACGATTAATTAAGACAAACGAAATAATACAATAGAGATGAAGTCTAATTTCACAGCAAGTTTTCTAAGTGTCCTCCTTTTCTTTCAAGGCAATTCTGGATTTATTCCCTCACATGTTCATAATTTAAATAAATTTTCTACTTTTCAATAAAATGTATTTAATTTGGGATTGATGTATGAATAAATATTTAAAAAAGAGAAATTATTAAATTAATAAAGAAATACTTGACACCAAGAATTGTGTTTTTTTTTTCATACTGACGACGCGTTAACGTATAACTGGTTGCCTACTATGTCGCTTAACGTTCCCTGTAGAAAAATACCTATGTGTATCGCTATAAAAAAAGGCTTGTATATGCGGTCATCTATGTATGACGGTGATAGGAGAGATTCATTAGAGTTGCTCACTAGCGCCAACGAGCAATGGCGCAGATTCGATACAACCTTACGTATATCTGTTGTATATACTTACGCTGCCATAAATATCATTTCGTAGTTCTTCGTTTGTTTTAAAAATATTGCCTACGTCGGGAAAACGACAAATACTGGACAAACTTACATAATTTCTAGCAACTCTTATGCGCCCACCACTGGCTGTTGGCGCAAATTGAGCAACTCTAATGATCAGCTTCAATAAAAGCGACCTGAGTGAGTCTCTTTGTCGTATACCTTCGTAAATCTATGCAAATTTTAGTAAGATAATACGCCACTATACTTGTAACTCCCTGATGCATAATTCCTAGAATTAACTTATTACGCCCTGTGGAGGAAGTAATTATAAAATTAATTCATTCATTATAATTTAAACACTTCGCACACAATGACATATTCCTAATCGAAGCAAATTAAAACTAAATTCATTTCCTTTGTTCCTCTGGCGTTAATAACGCTCTGGAATCACACATTTCTATCAACAGCGTCATTCCGTACGCAAGTCACAGATACCCGACGCGTGTTTCCATTAACGCAACGAACGTCGCGTCGCCGGCTAGAAATGGCGGCGGAGCTCTGTAGACGATCTGTCTCTGTCAGCAAGGTGGCGCTGGCAATTTCCGCGTCTAAATTAAAGGAGTTTATTCAGTCGGAGAAACCGACTCTCAGCCTCTTAGCAAATTACACGGACGTTACGCTCGAAGACTGCGATATTCCCCTTGGACGATGGACGATTAATATTTTGGTTGAAGATGTTTTTAGTTGGATGTTGTTGATTGATATAATTTGATGATATTCCCCAATCAAGTGGAATTAGTATAAGGTAGGGTTTAACGCGAGCTAGCTCACCGAGGTCTCGATGATACGTTGGAGTACTGTCTCGATCGAAGCTGTATCGATACATTTAAATGTACACACATGCGCATATATTGTCGTTTGTTATTTTTCTAAATTTTAAAATTAGTACAGATCTTTAAATCTTAAATCCGAATTCGGAATTTCGTTGACAATGAGAGCCGACGTGCTCTAGAAACATGTTCCGAATTTTATTAAATCAATTATTCAAAGAAAGAAGATTTCTGCCAATAGCCGGCAATAGCGGTACGTTCAAAAAATGAAGTATATAAAAAATATATTTAAAAATATATAAATATACCTCTGAGATCACACAACACGTCTGATTGTATAGTTCCAGACATCCTCACGTACAGACAGCTGTTTCGGACCCACTTAGCTGTAGAAACAGCTGTCTGTACGTGAGGATGTCTGGAACTATACAATCAGACGTGTTGTGTGATCTCAGAAGTATATTTACAATTTTTTTTAAATATATTTTTTATATACTTCATTTTTAGAACGTACGTTCCGGCTATTGGCAGAAATCTTCTTTCTTTGATTTATTTAGTCATTCGACGCCGATAAGATCACACGCTAACACTGATCTCAGTTGACTGGTAACTTAGTTACCGCTTTTGGGATTGTTCCATGAATCCGCAGCTGGACGTTAGATATCTCTGGGATTTTCCTTAAAGACATGTGCTGTTCGGTTAACGATACGGAATATTGAACGAGCGACAGGGATCCTACGACGTGCACTGATGAGGAGTAAGCGAGTTCGAAACAGCTGTCTGTACGTGAGAATGTCTGGAACTATACAATCAGACGTGTTGTGTGATCTCAGAGGTATATTTATATATTTTTTAAATATATTTTTTATATAAATCAATTATTATTTACTAATTTGCTAATTCAGTCAAATTCAGAGCCACGAACGAAGTTATTATGGTGATCACTTAGTTTTGGACACATTGTATAACATCAAGGTCACCTTAAAAGCGTTCATTACAGTATAAACCAACCGAAATACACAAAGACAAAGAGAATACAGTATTTCCAATTATTCCTCATCCTTCCCTCTTCCTCACGATTCCCATTCGCATTCCGTAACAGTTCCGTTGTTCCGAAAGTAATTAAGTTGTTACGAAAGACGCTAGAGGGCCCACTAGTCGAAGTAAAGAATCGCTCTTCAGGGGTGGGGAGCGAAGGAGGCAGAATGTGCCACGTCGACATGTCTAATGGGACGACGAGTTACTTCGCTTCCGTTGTTCGAGACAGAAGTTTAATTAGAACGGCCCTAAAGAGGCCTAAGGCGGTCTTAATTCGTTATTTGATTCCGATAACTGCATCATTCCTCCATCCCACCATCCTTTCTCCTACCCCACACCTCCCACAAATCTTCTACCCGTTTTCTCTAACTCAGTTTATCTGTTAGAACGAAATGCGGCAATTTTGATGAGGTATTCGGTACGTATTTTCTAGATGTGTTCTCTTAAGAGATGCGCATAAATTATGACGAAAGAAACTCGAAGCAAGTTCCCAAAATTTATTCTTGGTGGAATATATTACTGAATTAGCAATTGAAGTAGAGGAAGACTAAGGGATGGAGAAGCGAGTGGAATTGTCATTTCTATATTTTTGGGGGAGAAAAGTCTGGAACAAAATACTAATTTATAGTTTGCCGCTTTAATTTCTGCACTGATTGGCTGTCGACTCAGACTTTATAAAAGTTCAGGCTTCAGGTGTTACAGGAGTAACACCTCGGAACCACTAGGAAGTGGTTCCGATTGACTCTTGGTGTTTGAGAATGGAATGGAAATATAATGTAAACTATTTTAATTAATTTCAACAATGTTGCCGTTTATTATTTGATTTCGTACTTAAAATTCATTCCAACACACTAAAGCTTTGTTTTCGTACATTTTTGCACGTTTGTCGATCTGTGTTTGGTGAAGAACGGAGTCAGTTTTCGTGCGTCCAGGACAGAACAGAGTTCTCTTTCGTCCGTTTCAGGACACAACAGTTCGTCTTTGTCCTTCCAGAACAGAACAAACTGTTCATCTTCGTCCGATCAGGACAAAAGAATATAGTTCTCTTGTCATAAGTAGCATGTGCTACGTGTTAGGAGTTACCTTCACCGTTTCGAACCCAATTCCTCAAGTTAGGAACCCCTAAGTCGTCCATCCAATAAACTCAAGCACTCACAGATGATCAAACAGATAAGTATTTTAATTCACGTATCCTTTTAAATTCTTTTCAATTTTGTTTTAGGCCCGTGTTACCATGTTTTATACATCGGTGATTATAATCACAAAAAAATATTACCAAATAATTTAGCAAGACCAATACACATCTCTTCTCTTTATCTAAAATAAACAGGTAATCTCTAAAAACACTTGAGTTGTGTAGATAGAGCATCAATATAGCTACAGTTACACGACGTGTATGTTCAGATGTTTAACCTCTCCTAGGCAGCTGTTGAATTACACACAGATACGAACGCAGGTCTATTATCGCAACTATTTCGGTGCAGACTTTATTATTCCTAGTAACAATAGTGATTTTAGAAATTCCAAAGAGAAAATCAAGTTAAAATGGGCAACACAACCGACACGTTGAAATGGATCTTCCAAATAAAACATATCATTTACATTGCCCTGATGGTAGCGGCTGTATTCCACATGAAAACAGTGAAGAAGGACCACTGGTACGTTTTCGACTTTTTAATGTACCAAACGGCGTTTTACAGTGCGATTTTTCTGCTAGTCAGAGCTGTTAAAAACTCGATCTTGAAATTCGTTCTGGTTAGTGGAATTGCGGGAGTTTTAAAGTTAAATGAAGAAGCTGAAACCCCAGTAGTGTGGAGCACTTACGTATGGTTATATTTAGTGTTGATGTATTAGAAAAATAAATCTTAAGGCTACGATACGGGTTTTATTGCTAATAGTACAATCACGGACGAAAATATTCGGACTGATATTGCGTTATTGAGGTTAGTTATTAGTTCTAAATACTGTATTCATTATTCTTGCTTCTATACTTTCTGTTGTTGTTATGAATTCTATATCAACTAACTAATATATCCGAGCCAATTTTCAATAAACTTAAAATAAACGCTTTAACATTGAATTTTTCCTTTATATAATTCTTATTTTATACAAAAAAAAAATAAACTAATATAATTAGTTCCAAAGATTATTGTAAATAGTACAATCATAAACGAAAATATCGGAAATAATTGGACTTTTATTCAATTGTGAGTTTCCAAATAACAATCTCCCTTAAATTCGGCAATATTCCGAATGTAACTCACCCCAACAGATTCGCGTCCATTAGCAATATAAGATCGAATTAAGTCCAGACCTAATCCGGCTTTCGCCTCGCAATCAACGCTCCGCCACTTACTGCGGTCCGCGCTGGCAATCAAATCGATCTGGAGAGCTGCTGCTTCGTAAGTCGATGACCCCTCTTCGTTCGCGGTAAACCTGTATGCTGATGGAGATGAATGGACGAAACGTGATTGCGAATGAGGAGCGGTTTCGGAAAGTTTTCCACGTGTAGGAATGAGGGAAGTATATTATTTAGACATCGCATCGTTTATTTCATAACTCGGTATTAGTCAGATGATATGTCTGTTTCATATATGTATATATGTATATTGTATTGAGATTTTAGAGTTATGATTTCTACGTCAGGCTTGTAATATATCATTTCATGGGTGTGGAAATTCATCTAGATGTTATGTAGATTTGCAAAGGAAGCACCGAAAACAAAACTTTAAACAGCTTAGTTTTTATCAATATATACTTTTCAAAACTAATACTTTGATATATTCCGTAAATGCTAAATAAAAACTCCCTTCCGTTCATCGTTATCAGAAGATTGTCTTCAAAGAAAATTTCTTTTAAGATTTATAACAAGTAATGGTCACGACGGGTTATCGGGCTTGTGCGACAGATCACAGGATCTTACATTAGTCACAATACCATATCCAACTTTAACAAGTTGAACTGGTGCGCGCAATCTATGCTTCGTGTTTATTTTCTTCATCTTTAGCAGTAGTTATTTAAATGTATATTTGTTAGTTATGATATTAAGTTCTCTAAAAACCGGTAACCAATACTAAAATACGGTATCGGGACCCAAACTGACAAATAAAACCAAAAGTATATTACGAACAACTCTAAAAGCAATAGCAGTAAACACGACCTAGAATGAAGAGGGAAACAGCAATATAAGAGAATATATACAAAGTGAAGAATATAGTAAGATGGGATATGAAGATAAGGAAATACTGGCGAGACCATGCAGAGAGGGTGAATCAGCATAGACTAGACGGAAAAAGAGCCTACAGCAGTAGACGATCTAAGAGATGGAAAGAGGTGGGATTCCGCATTTCAGGAAAACGATCAAAACTAAACAGCCTTCAAAATATCAACACACCATTAGGTCTTCTTAAAGAATAAGAATAAAACTGCTTAAAGAAATTCCTTTTAAAGCTCAGAACACTGTTGTCATGATAGCTTTCACTGAAGACGTCACTTTTGTCTTCAAACAATTTTCACCTGGTTTGTGCTATTCCATCAAAGTCGCCTTCTAGGAAGGGCGATAATAATATCATAATTTCTTCTATTGAAATTACCTGCAGAATCTTTTTTCATTTGGTCCACATTTCTCTAAAAGTGATAGGTTCAAAAGTTCACAGACACTCAACGAGGTATTATGCGATTTTCGTTCATACCCAAATAATTGTAAAGGGTTTGTGAAAGTAATTGTATTCGCAACTCAGAGACAGACCAGTCTTCAAAAGCTCAGGGTGAGTGATGTGCCGAAGTTCCAAAGGCGAGTCTTCAAAAGCTATTTAGAACTAACGCTCAATCACATTGATCTTAATTGTAGATTCATTATGCTGTTTTGCACATTCTAGACAAGCTACTCCCATTATGAACTGTTCAGGAAAAAGGAAAAAAAGAAAAATCGGTCAAATAACAGTAACCGCTAAGGTTCAAGAAGTTAACCCTTTCACAAAATTCCGTCTTCCAGACGCACGTCTACTGAAGTAGCGCTTGTTCCAAAGCCGTAATGGAGCAGAACGCGCCAAAATCATCTTTATCATTCATTCCATTTCTACCCAATAGAGTTCGTTATAATTATTTCTCCCTTGATTACAGACTTACGACTTAAGATGTTTCCCCTACAATAATAAACTCGACGAAATCACCACGGAAGACGGTAAAATTATTAGCCGAATTCCAGCTTTTAATCAACCACGTGACCTTGTAATTTCACCCTCCCCCTTCTCCCTCCACCCTCGACCGCTGTTATGGCCGTTAATTTGTACGGTTCCGCGGAAGCGCGCTAGGGCAATCGACATGTTCAACCGTTAAATTTATATTTATGAGGAAAGTTACGCGTGCCCCACGGCTGTTAGCTATTGTGTAATGTATGTGGTGGGGGGTGGAGAACGGGATCGGTAAGGTTTAGTGCGAAAGTCGCCGCCTACAGATAATGCCACCCCAGAGGCGAAAATTTGTTTACAGTTTTTGCCTCAATGTGTCGGCATTTCTTTTGTGGGTCCCCCGCGATGCAATCGATGGCCCAAAACCTCTATTTAGGAATTCCACTCAAATCCATTTGATTTTTAATTAAAAATGGCATTTTATTTATTGCCTTGATTTGCAGGTTAAATCCCCAACCCATTAAACTAGTTTGTACGCAACAGATTTTTATTAGTAGGTAATCAAAAACATTATTATTTCCTCTTTTTCAATGGGTATAGTAAATTTGATAAACAGGCCAATAATTACGCAATGAATTTGCATGTCAACATCATTATAACTACACGTCATTACAAAAAAAAACATAAACACACGAGGGAGTATTGATAATTGCTTACTTAGCTTAAATTGTCATAATACTTCAATACAAAAGTTTACTTATGGTCGCATTTAGCAAAACGTTCATAAAGTAGTTCTAAACACTTAAAAAAATCATGGTGTGCAAACCAATTTTCAACGCGCATATGGCTTCGTCGTTTGCCGAAAATATTTTACCCTTCAAACGTTTTTGGCGAGTGGTCAACCAATCCAAAACCAATTTCATTAAATTCTTGCAGTACAAGAGATTTTAAACAGGAAAGTTGCTTTGCAGAACCCGCACACCTTTGGGAAGCTTGCCGCGGCAGTTTTCCATAATCTTCTGAGGTAATTTAGTTAGCAATTATCACGGGAGCATATGATACTTCCACCCAGTCCCAAATAACCTATCACGATTATCTCATCTTGGACCCAGAAACTGAAGCAACATGGAACACGGAATTTTTTGAATCGTGGACTCCCTGGATTGCACTCTAGTCTCTCGGTCATTGTGATAGATACATATTCCGTCCACAGTAACATGCCGATGGAAAAGTTTGAGGAATCTTCTTCAAATCGGCGGTAGATTTCCTTCGTCATCGAAATTCTGATTAGCATTCAAGTATTCCGGAATCTATTTGGCCGAAAACTTTCTCATACCCAGCCATGACGAACGATGTGAAGCACGCGTTCTTACGAAATCTGCAAATCTTCTGCTGTGCGCTTGAGCCCAGTGCGTCAATCTTCTAAAATCATATCATGGTCACCTTAATATCTGGTCTTCCAGATTTTGGCATCTGATCTTCCTCTTTTGAATCCAACAACTCAGTTTTTAATAGCGGCATATAAACGACAACACTGATCACCTAAGGTTTCTATCATATCAGCGCAAAAATGTATCTGGCATCATCCATTCAAAAATAAAATACTTAATAATTGGCCGAGACTCAATTTTTCAAAATCCAAGTCAAAATCATAAATGTTCATTATTTAAACGTAAATATATTGGAAAAAACGCCGGCCAATTTTTGCTAAAAGGTCTAATTTTATTTTTAGAACAGAACTTTTAATCACAATTTTATCAAAAACTAACGTGTTTAACATGGAATACACAAGACAAATTTTTAACTCTCTGAAAACAAAGAATTAATCATCGGAAAAGCAGCGAGTTGCTGGAAGAATCTACATTATCTACACTTGTATCGGTCTAGTTCTTCCGGCACCAATGTATGCCAAGCCTTCACAGATTTGTAAAAAAATAAAAGATTAAACTGTCCGCATATCCTAGAACTTCGGGTCTCAACAATGACATAAGCCCACCCATAGAATGAAATAGAGTTAAGGTTAGATCTTTGGAAAACACTGAAAGCAATATTGTAGATATTTGAAATTTGAACCGAAAACTGGTGTAACAGACGTGGTAGAATGCATGGTTGTTTAGGTAGGATGCGATCAAGTCAGTCAAAGTTCATTTTAGACACGGGTGTTGTATGATTTGAGGTGTTAAAGGCTTTAGTGAAGTCAGTATGTTTGTATATCCAGATAACATCTGCTCATTCTCGAACATCAATTAGTGAAAGGGTTGTGGCATGTTGTAGCTTCGTACAATTTAATCATATCCGCGAAATATGATCTACAAGATACATTATGAACATATGCAGAAATACGTGTCGTTATTCACGTAACTCTGCATCATACATATATGAATAAGCCTTAATTAAATAAATCAATTGAATACACGCCTATAGTATTAATACCAATAGTGTTAATTAGGCTGTAAAACCTTAGATTTCCCATTAGATTTATTTTGATTAAATTTTACTGTATATAATAAAACTTCTTTTACTTATTGAATAGGTATTGTGTTCGCTCCATATCCAAATTATTACTTTATAAAATTCGAGATTGTGGTGCTCTCTATCGTTGGCTAGCATAAACCAAGTTATTTGATGTCACCTTTTATATCCTCTTTTAAGATAGATTCCTAATTTGATAAAGCATATAACCTGATATATAAATTAAACAGATAGAAATTACTTTAACAGATTAACAATTGTATCAAAACAAACCTTCATTAAATTACTGAAATCGTTGAAAATGTTCGTGCTACAGAATTTCATTTATAATCTACTTTCGTAAATATTATACTCTACCTTTACTTCAATCTAGAAGAGAGTTATTTCCCGAGAATTTTTAATAAAAGGTATTTTTTATAGCGTAGGTCTTTAATAAGATTTCGTTATTAAATTCTTGTTATGCGACATTTTAAAGTAAGTTCTTTATTTATATAAATATTTACACAACGGCAAACAGAAATTTTCAGCCCTTACGTGAAAGATTTTGTACTATCCTAATTTACCAGTGCAATTGATCGTATTAATACTAGAGGGGCGATCTATGTTCATAAGTATTTTCCATAATATATCGTGCAAAAAAATATATTGTTTGAGAAATTCTTAATATAGTTTATGATATGGGGTTTATGAAATTGGGATTTAATATGATTCAGTTGTTGTCATCATTCTTGCAGTACAGCAGTGTGTTATAGTAATTCTGTGCGTGGTAGTACAAGTGGCGAAAATTTCCTAAATTTCAAAAGATGATATATTAAAATGCCGAAAGAAATATACAAAAGCGATCTGCTGTTATTACTAGAGTTGTAGGTTAGGTAGGAAAACGCCACTATCAAAAACATTACAATGTTTGATAGTGGCGTTCTAAGAACAGTATTGTTCTCGGAGTGCTACGCTTGACATTATATTTTTTCTTTTGTGGTTTTCTGCTGCGGATGGCAACTTAGTTGCCGAAATGCGTATTCAGAGTTCTTTACTCAACAAGGTGGTAAGGGGTATTTTTTAACTTAAAATTACCAGTTGTTCAAGTTGCGCCAACAGCCAGTAGCGGCCGCATTAAAGTTTGCACATAAAATAAATGGTCATAAATAAGTTGTAATACCTACTCAAACACTTACCGTATTAATTAATTTACAGACCGAATATTTATAGCAAACGAAGAGATATGCTTCGTAGTCTAATAAAAGAAACGGTAAATTACATAAATTTAATAAATCTTGACGTGTGTCATATTGGCACATAAGTA
Organism: Osmoderma eremita; assembly: GCA_031763485.1. Classification (NCBI taxonomy): domain Eukaryota; kingdom Metazoa; phylum Arthropoda; class Insecta; order Coleoptera; family Scarabaeidae; genus Osmoderma; species Osmoderma eremita. Next base: position 801,789 of record JARFOC010000393.1, on the reverse strand, counting down.
GATTATTTATTTCTACGCCCGCGGTAAACATTTTACTGAAGTTTACTTTATTAGAAATTGACAAGTAAGTGATACCAATATTTATGATAAAATGGGTCAATGCAGTGCTGCTCAAAATTAATGTAACAGTGAACACAATCGTAAAATAATTACTTAAGCAATAATTGTCAACAAAGTTATAAGTTACAATTTATATTTTCTGTTTAAAGTTAATGGTGCGTAAACTGTCTGTGTCTGACTTGAAGTTCATGGAATTTTCACAATTTTTAATTGCAACCATTTCTAAAAATTCGCTCGCTCTCTTGTTTTTTTTTTTCAAGTTGTGATATTTTGGTGCTGCTGAAATCTGCAGTTTGCTTATTGGTATTCATAACTAGATGCGCCCTCGGTTGTTATTAATTTACGAGGGTGGTATGATAAATGCCAGTTTTTGACGACAGATGGCGCTCTGTGTGAAAATCTGCATTACCGACTGTGAGTACTATTCTTTAGTGAGACATCACAGATAATAATAGTAAGGGTAGATGGGGCGCTTAATGTTAAAATTGTGCCCATCCCCCTGGTGGTGTGCGAACCCAACTAAACAGACGACCGCGCCAAATCTCATATATTTCAAACTTGACAGGATGCAAAATGCCATTCAAAATTCTATTCATTCTTCTAATAAGCTATTTTTCGCATAATATCATTCAAAAACAGCGCCAAAAAGAGTATGCATTCTGCCGTGCAGATTTTTAAGTAGCACATGTTCTATTTCCAACCATAATTCCGTTCAGAAAGTGAGCGCACAAGTTGCGCAAAAAACACGCATTGACGGTTTCGATTAACGTATTCCTGAAAGTTATATTTACAATCGGAATTAATTTCTTTTGCTTACCAGACGGAATCCAATAAACACACTGTTCGGATTCCTTTAACAAAATTGTTAAATCAACATAAGTATTTATCATACCACCCTCGTATACAGGGTGTAATGAAATTATACTCGCGTAATTATGGCCTGTCGTTATATCAAGAGACTGTTAGTAATGCCTTTTATTAAACTGCAAACCATTAACTTTGTTAATAAGTATAACTGGCTTGGTTAAACTTAATAACTGATGGTATATGGTTGCGATGAGTAGATATTATACAGAATCTAAAACGTAGAACACGTCTATAAAATCCCTTAAACATCATTTCACAATACCAACTTATCTTTAGCCGTTTTTTATGCTCTGTTTAACATTTCCGCCGTCAGATTTTCCATCTTGTACGAGTTACGCACAACGGATCTCATTCATCCATCGCCCTTCCTTCCTTTCTTCATCGTTCACGCTTTCCCAGCAATTTCGGCGACAAACACAGATTAATAGCACGCGCAATCAGAAGAATACAGATACGGGACGCCTCGCCTCTAAGAACAGCTCCCTTTAACGTAGCCCAACCAAAGGAACGCAGCTGTCTCTACAAAGCCCTTTAGAACCGCTTTTGTGGTGGTAGTCTTGGCGTAAGAGCGAATGTGAAATGAAGGAATCGGGTGGAAGGAAGACGGATTAATCGGGCATCAAAGACGGCGAGTCGAGAAAGGACCGCGTCACTTTTATTTATGTATTCGCTTTTGAGGCGCAATCCCAATGACCTTAAGGTACGCGAATAGCAGCTGTGCTGGCTCCTTGACACGTGCTCGCATGGACCTTTATCGAATAAATACGGCAGAAGTAGATTTGTAGATTCTGTTTTGTATGTATACGAAAGCCTAAAGCAAATATTTACTCCTTCTGAATGGCGTTATTCACTTATTTTGAGATTGACACGTGTAGAAGTAGCCAGAAACACTGTTTTATTGAAAACGAAGCCTTATTGTTTTGAAACTGCTTTGACGACTAATCTTACTTCAAATCTATTTTTACAAGCAAGTAAGAAAGTACAAAATAAGAAAGTAAAAATTCAAATATGACATAACAATTACAAACTTTGCCTACGATCTGCAATACATGGATTTCTTGTATTCTAAAAGTAATTATTGCAATTCAGTGATAAAATATTACTAGAGAATTAACTCTACAATACCATAAAGTCAGAATAAATTTTATGCCATCTACAATATTTAGCAGAACTAATAATTAAATATCCGGCTATTTGAATATATTTGATAATTATTATGGGCAGGCAGGGTAAAGATCCATGCACGTCATTGATTATGAATGGCGTTGTTGCCAAAACACCTAGCGAACGGCTTTTCCTTTAATAAATAAATATTAGGTTATGTTATTTATCGTGGATGTTTTCCATTGTAGATATTTATTAAAACAGTGGATAATATAGTGGCAGGTATTCCTCTGAAAATAATAAAGAGATTATGAAAGAAATGAGAAAGATAAATTGAACATAGTATAAGGTAACATTTATTTGTTTATGCAAATTACATTATGTGTGTTTTGACTATTAATCATAACATGGGAGAATATCTGAGGATGAAGCAATAACCTAAACGAACGGCACAAATGTCAGACAATATTTAATGACAGAAACAACTATCGACAACGGTGCACACGAATGCCAATAGTTAAGAGGAAAGTCGAATTGCGTTAATTGATAATAAGCGCTTAAAATAATTATTTAATTAGTGTAACTGATAATTTGTGTTAAAGTGGCATAATCTATAACTATTTACATGTTGAACTATTGATTATAACTCCATTGACATGTACTTTAAAAAATTACAAATGCATATTATGCGGTTGGTGGTGTTACGTCATAAATCACGTGCATCGATATTTATCCTTCGGCTGCATACACAATAATAGCTCTTCGGAATTACAGGTGTGTTCATATAAGTTAGGAGTAACACAACAGTTACATACATACAGCGCTGACCATTTCTAAACTTTGAAGCCGTCTATACGTAATGTATTTCATCAAGCAGCGATGTCATATAGCGGATCACAAATGACCGACGCAATCTCCCGAATGCAGTCGTGCTGCGCTGGTGGGGTGGATGAAATACTAGGAGTTGTCGTTGTAGCAGTTAGCTTAGTATGCTCGTAACAGCGGTGATTCGCGCATACCATTTATGTTAACGTTACTCAAGCGCCTTTTACTTTGAGAGTTTTATTTTTCGAAATTTATAAATTTAATTTACTATCTTGCGCATTAAAAGCGTGTGCCTAATGCATTGCTGTCTCTAAATATAGTATTGTCCATTTACTAGCAGCTACTAGCAGTTCATATATACATATGTATAAGTATAACGGTGTGGAAACTATGTGGATATTTTACATTACTAGTCGGTTTCAACCTCTGTCGTGGCCAACAGTGTATGTTCATTGCCCAAAAAAATTTGCACGTTCCTTTTCGCTTAGGATACGCTACAGCAGTGCCAACATTTATTAATAAATTAATATTTTATTGATGGTAGTTCAAATTTTGGTGACTTTGAATGATAAACTAAACAATAGTATAATTACGAAGTATTAAAGCCTATTAGACACACAACTTTGATACAGTAGGTAATACGTTGTTTGGCAATTTTAAATGAATATTTACTATTTAAAACTTATTTTTAATACTCGTTTCCCAAAGTTATAATATGATTATACCATAAAACCTGGTAAACCCGTAACAATATATGAAATAATAAAACGACCTGGTTCCATGAGCTTTTTCATCGTTTTTTTTTTTATGTATTTATACGTTTTGATATCCTTTTAACAGTAACAGGCAATCTTCTCCTACTATATCACCACGTGCGATCATCGATGTCAAAATCTTTTATAGCGGGTCATTTTTACAACCGCCCAAGCCAACAATTTAGTGGGTGTAAAACAGCCTAAACGGCAAACATTTTGTCATAAAAGTTTGGCATTTGTAAGAGAATGTCCAAGTATGGGTGTATACATAACATCATTCGGGGAATGACGATTTTATAGGTATCAATATAAAAAGGAGAAGCTAATGAAAGGCAAAAAATTCTGGGCATAAACATACGGTCCGTCTGATTTATTGTATCATAGCAGATATATCGGTTATTGTAAGATTTTTAAATAAATGTCAAGTACAAGAGTTATTAGACTAGGACAATTCAAATAGCAGAAGTTTGTGTTGTATAAAAACCATTGAATGTTAAATGGAAGGTACCCTTTTCTATTGAATAATCTAAAAGTTTAAGAAATCCCCTTTACAGCGGTATGTTAGGAATTTTTTCATTCAATTAAAGCATGAATCGATAAAGAAGTACTTAATAGCTGAATTCCAATAGTTACAAATAATTAGGTTTCTCAAACGATATAATTAGTAATTACTTAGAATATTCCATAAACCGATTTCAATCACATCAAACGACAAAAACAAACTATAAATTAGCAAGTATAAATTTCTAGTTAATAACATCTAAAGTTTCTGTTCGAAGTAATCTGGGATCCTCTACAATACATGTCCGGCATCTGTGTATATATAATAATCTTTATTATGCAATAGTAATAATTATCGCCATAATAAACATGTTAACAACAAAAAAGAAAATTGTAACTATAATAAATATTCAGAATAAATATTTCAATTACTAGCAGGGTGTAGGAAAATTCGATTCGCGAATCAAAAGGCTTAATTCGTTGGCATTTGAATTATAAAGGAAACTAAAAGTATTTAAATTGTTCGAGGAATCATTCCCACTTATGATTGTTTTCCATTCACGAACAAATAGGAACCCAAATGAACCATTCTTTTCGATTCCCAATCTTACGTTTCGACGATGTAGGTTCTTTTAAATTTTTTATTATTGCACATTTTAATGCTGTAGATAGAAGTGTTGAAGTGTAATTTTAGAAAGTGGCCCGTACTAGAATCATATAAGACATGAAAAAAAAATTATAAAAATAAAAAAATTAAGAAAGAATATGGGGCACTCCTCCAATTACATTTTTACAATTTTTTCTAACATTTTTAAGACTTTTAAATTTTCAAGGGGCCCCTCCTTTTCTGAAATATTTTTTTAATTTTTTTCGGGCAGTTTTAAGACTTTTAAGTTTTCAAGGGGGCCCCCTTTTTTCAATTTTTTTTTCAGATCTTTTTTAATCTTACACATTTTCAGGGGAGCCCCCTTATTTTTATTTTCTTTTTCAAATATTTTTAAGACTTAAATTTTCGAGGAAGCCCCCGTTTTTAATTTTCTTTTACTAAATTCTATAACTTTACTATACATCTTGTATACATTATACCTTATTTTATTAGATTTTAATTTTACAACTACCTTATATATTTAATTCGATGAAAAAAAAAAGGAAAAGAAAATTGTATTTCATTTTATCTGAGCAATGAAAACATAATAAAATAGTATTGTAATTTTTTTTTAGTTTAATTCCCGATTCACAATTCGTTTCAGATAAATACGCTAATCGAATTTTATTTGCATGAGAATTAAATAATAAAATTCGCGAAATAATTAAATTTCAAACTCCCAAGCAATCAATTCCCAAAGAAACAAATCAAATTTTTCAATTCTCCACACCCTGATTTCTGGGTTTTTACATTTGGAAAATATATCACTCACTCATAACTGTGATCGGTGCATGTTGGATATTTTCGTTTGAAATAGAAAGCCTGGGCGAAATGTAAATCCATGTCTACCATAGCAGATATTCTAAGTAGCCAAAATTTATTCTAGACAGTAAGAATTCACCATCCTCCTGCTGTGTAAAAGATTGAATATAGACTTCGCACACTATGACCTTCTATGACCTAGCGGATCAGTGTTGTTCTGTGATGGCAATTCAAGCTAACTGATACTGAACAGGAAGAAAGGTGCCGTGAATTTTGAAAGATAGAAATTTCAGAAATCACCTGTGGATGAGATCAAAAGCATATCGGATACCAAACAATAACATGCATATACAAGTTTACTAACGACATATGCGGAGTACAAGGATTTTAAGAGGTCAGGATGACGAGAATATATAGATATACCCCTGAGGAATCTCAGTGACATGCAAGTAGCAGTAGGTCCTATCAGCTCCAACCATAATGTCGTGCGTCTGACAGAGGGAGCTTGAACGCTTCACGTTCAACTATGACGTTACACAGACGACAAACAGACTCTATGACATTACTTATAGAACATGAAGCGGTAGATTACACTTCTGTCAGACGCACGAGATTATAGTTAGAGCTGATAGTACACCACCAACTTGAGATGTAAAGCTGAATGGAATACTACGCCCAAGTTGACCCCTGTGGAACACCAGAGTAGCGATACATTCGTCTGAGTGAAATATAACTAATGCGATTTTATAAATATGAATTCAAAATTGACAGCGCAGATGGATCACAACCAAAAGAAGATAGTTTGGATAAAGGTGTTTCGTGGCAAATCACGTCATGGGACAGATCAGTATAAAATCATAAATGATCTTGCCCTCGCCTATCGAAACTTTCAGTTATATATTCATATGAAGTTTGACATCGTTGAACGCGCACAAATAAAGCCGTGTTGATTAGGTGAAAGAAATTGAAGATTGGAATAAATATAATAGCAAGGGACTTGCCCAAACATTTTAATGAGTTTAATAACAGAAAAATAGGGCGTTGATCAGTTAAAGAATACTTGTCAACTTTTTTTAATGCACATGACAAACTACTGCACGTTTCCATAGACCTGGAAAAGTTAACGCACGAGGAGAAATGTTAATTATTAGGGATAAGCAAAGATATACCTAAATATCACACACAAAACACTGGGTATCATGTCATCTCCAGCCGTATGTTTGTTTGACATTGAAGACATAATCTTAATAATGTCATTTTCACCTAATACTGGAGGGTATTGAATGTATAAAATGTCTTCTCGACCCTTGTAAGATGTATTGTGCAAGTTGGCAGCATGCACGACGAATTCGATTTTAAAATCATCTATGCCTTGCGGATGAGTAAAATAAACATTTTGTTTCAAAAATGCCCCGACAGAAATGTCAAGAACAGCAAGTTCTGGAAATCTTACTGGCACATCTTATCTTACAGGCACCAGGCCCAACTTCCTATTCATATCTTGCCTATATATTTAATAATAAAATGTCAAAGTTTTTTTTGCAAGTTTTTTTGTGAAGATGTGCTCCCTTTTGCTGGAAGCAAATAATGTCTTTATGGCTTCGGTAGCGCACTAAGCCTTGATAGAAGTAACGATCTAATAAACTGTATCAGCTAAAACAGCAAGCCACACATTAACTGAAAATCTGTTGGAATCTAGAATTTCAAATCTGACGCGGATGTTCTGTACCCCAATATTTGTTAAAATCAAAATCACCTCTTCAAAGGATTAAATGAATAACGCTCAGGTTATAAATCACAAAGTAAAAAAATATATAATGCTTTGTGGGAGTTTTGAAAATTCACAAATTACTGTTTGTAAAAGAGAAAAACATTGTTTTTAGAAGAAATAATTCCTTTGTGCCCGTTAAAAATACTCCCTTGCTACTAAAACGGCCGCCAAAAACCGTTGCTTCTTTGTGTCTGTATGTATACACCTTGTATTAATTTTTCTACCTATGTATGTACATATGTATATGCCGGTTATGTTGGGGTGAATCTTACCCTCAGATTATCTGTCAGTTCATTTTCCCACGGACCTACTTACCAGAGCTAACCGAAAAGCAGAGAACCGCAGAAGAAACCGGTTCACGTTTTTCACATGTCCCGTACAAATTAGTTGTAAAACGTGTCAATTTTTTTATTGCTCTTGCATGTACAAAGCTATTTTAACGTATATATTTTTGGGTTTGTGTAATTGACCAACCATATATGTATATTAAGCTGCTCAGAATAGTTTGAATTAGTAACTCACAAAAATGCTATTACATACCTTATATGTACTACGCATTATAGATACATATATAGTTAACATGTGGTGTCCCTCAACTATAAAAAAATTAGGCTATTCCAGAAAATTATAAATTTTTTACAATTTCGGAAACGTAATACGTTATATTGTACAATAAAAATGCATAAATTCTCCATTATGAATAGCATGAGTTGATTTACATACTAGCCTATAATAATTGAATCAGTTAGTGGATCAGCAGTGTACGAGGTTTGACTATAAAATTCGGAGAATGGTATAATAAAAACACAAAATCAAAATGTACATTGGAAATACATTCATTGGCCTTCGAAGTAGTCGCCATCAGACACAACATACTTTTGACAACGCTGGTATAGCTTTTGGGAACTGTCGGAAGAGTCTCTTCTTGGAACCGTTTACAGAATAGCCGTCACAGACGGCACTCGTCCGCAAACAGTGATCCCTACAAGGTCCCCTTAAGATGAGGAAACAAATAAAGTCAGGAGGAACAAGATCTGTGTTTCAAAACAGTCACGCAAACAAAAACTAGCGTACGACAGCCATGTCAAACATGCGACCCACTGAGCATTTTCCTGCGGCCCGAATCAATTTTGAAAACAGCCAGATAATGTGGCCTGCGAGCGTGTTAAAAACCGATTTTGAAAAGGCGCGCGCTGCAACAAGTCCATACACGTCTATGCACGTTATTATGCAGAGGTGCGAAGGCTTTCATATTCTTCAGGATTTTAAGTCGCAAGAAAACAATTTTTCTTTATTTACTGGTCTTTTCACTATCGATATTGATAAAATTCCCCCTCACTTTCAGATGGAAGTGATTGAGATTAAGTGTCAGACCCATTTAAAACAAAAAAATTTATAGTGTTGGTACATTCGAATTTTATAAGTACTTACCTGTTCAATACCAAGAAAATTTGCTTATAAGATCCTGTCAATGTTTAGAAGTATGTATAAGTGTGAACAATTATTTTCTTTGATGAAAGGTAACAAATCTCCCGCAAGATCGCGATTGACGGACGCACACTTGGACGTAGCTTTAAAAGTTATTTCCGCCGATAAATTCACGCCACAAATAGACAACTTAATTAAAGGCAAAAGATATCAAATATCTGGCAAAAGAAGTTAATGTTTGTACTTTTTTGTAATGTCCTTTTTATTGGAAATTTAATAAATATACTTGTTCTGTAATAGTACTTTTTTTCGTTAAGACTTTCAGTAGTTTGTCTTGAGACATGGTTTGGTCTCATTACATATCGGAGGCCTTCGGGCTTCCCACTTCAAGAACGAAAGTTTTAAGTAGAGCTCCATTGTTTCATGATATATTTATATTGTAAATTGCATTACCACACACGTTTTTCATGTGTACTAAATGTTTCTCCTTTGTCTAAGTTAGGATCTTGTTGGGCAATACTTATATATTTAAATTGTAAGAAGCGTGCCTTATGAGACCAGCAACTGCCCATTTGGTGAAAAGTATTTTTGCGTCCTTAACATATTACAGCCGAACATTACTTATGATATGACATAGTGGACCTTTCCCATTAAGGAGAAAACGTGTTAAGACTATAATAATAAAAGCATAACATCTTAAACGATAAATGATTTTATATAAAATGTGCTAAAACAAACAGAAATTTAACTTAAGATTCAACACTTACTTGATTTATAAATATTTATTAAAAAGCTTAATAAAAATTCGGTACATTTTGTGCACGCTATATTCCAAACACTTAGATCACCCTACAATATTCAATTGTTTTTATTATGTGACTCACGCCGAGAGATTCCAAAATATTAAATTGAAAAAACGTGACCCCTATGGTTACAATTTCGCTGTAAGATTTCTACCAATATCTATGCACATATATATACATCTCTGATGTGCCCCACATCTGCTTCACATCATATTATAACACACTAATTGCACTTTTACCACCCCAATTTGATTCATTGTTGCACATTAAGCTACCCATATGCTGAGTCCATACAACGTAAATCTAAATTAACACACAATAAAATGTTAAAATTGGTAATTTGAGTATTACATTGTCAGGGGAGTTTACAATACCAAATTAATTCCGATAGGAAATCCAGCATCGTAAATAATTAAATTACTAATTGCTGTAATCACCGGAGAATATAATGCGATTATGTGTTTGGTATTAGCAATATTCACTAAAATCAAACGCTGTATATATTATGCAATAATTCTGAAATTCAAATTTTTTATGCTTTAATGCATTTATAAATAGTTTATAATAAATGATACATGTTATATAATTTCTAGAGGCATATATATGTATTATATACAAGTTATCTAATTGTATAGCGATGTTGCAACCGTGGGAATTTTATTAAATCCAGAGGTACACTGCCTTCGAAATGCAAACCCTATGAAAGCTTGCTCAGCCGCCCTTGCACATTGCACAAACAGGGTCGGTTGAAAGAACCGAATATTGCTTTCTCAATTTTCATAATGCATATTCTTTAGCTTAGGTATACTAACGATCCTTAAATATTATTGTAAGAGAAACGTAAAATAATGATTATCAATAATGGTATCTCAGCGTTGGGAAAAAATTATTCAGAAAAACGAATAGATAAATATTGATTTCCGTAACATAATACATATATTGGCATTGTCAACAATAAAAAAAACTATATATGTATATGCGACTATTTACAACATAAAATGGTACATTTACAACACATTAAATTAAACCATTCTTGTGCTTCTAACAATGCTCTTTATGCTTTGTTCAAAGCGATTTCTTCTGTTGGACCTCGTGTTACAATTGAAGTATCGTCAGCAAATAAACACAAGCCTATACAGCCCACATTTCCTCGGATATCATTGATATATAAGAGAAATAGTAAGGGTCCCAACACAGACCCTTTCCGTCGAATACGATTTTAGTCATTTATAGGTTTTTCCTCGGATCCCATAGATATTCAGCTTCTCCAGTAACGTGTTGTGATGCACACTATCCAATGCTTTTGTAAGATCACAGCAAGTCAGTATCCGTCGTCAAATGCTCTCGTAACCTCCCGCACTAGGTCTAGAATAACTGTTGTCGTAGATCTTTGCTTTCTGTACCCATGCTGATATCTGGTGAGGACATCATTATTTTCCAAGAAGATTATCAGCCTTGTTTTAATTGCCACCTCAAAAATTTTGGAAAAAAGTGGGTACTATAGCTATGGGCCTGTAAATGCTTGGATTTGTTCTTCCGCTTTTATTTGTATATGGGTATAATTTTCGAAAGCTTTAGCTCTTTAGGGTAAATGCCTTCATCCATTCATGTGTTGAATACACTTGCAAGATGATATGCAATATCCACCACAACACACTCAAGAACCCATATATGTCTTGCGTGTGTTCCTTTTTTATTCCTTTAATTATTTAAGGAATTTCTGAAGCAGTTATGGGTGCTAGATAGAATGTATTCATTACTCTTTGGCTTCCGTTTTGTAACAAGTTTCTTGCATCTTGTACTGGTCCTGGTATTTGCCAAAAATTTGTTGCCAATAGAAGAGAAGTAGCCGTTCATCTCATTGGGATTTAAGTTGAAGTCAATTTTATTTGAGTTTGTTTGAATTTTTATAATATTCCATATTTCCGGAATTTTATTATCTGCCTTCTCCAATTTACTTGAAACATTTTGTTTTCTTATTTGTATCACCACTTGCCTGTATTCTTTTTCAAGATTTCTGCTTATGGGCATATCTTCTTCATCTCTCTTTATCTTAATTATTGTGTAGAGCGCATCTAAAGTTGTTTTCATTTCTGTTAACTTATTATTGTGTACATATGTTGTTTGTGTTTTTTTTAATGTAGTTCTCTTTTCTTTTTCAGGAAATACTTCGCCGAAGATGTCCGTAAAGGCGCTGTGGAAACTTGTGTACGTGTATCCCGCACTTTCATTTGAAACGTTTGCATATTAATGATATTTTTATTCCTAACCCTAATAATTTCTTCTTCTTTATTTGCAGGGAGCTTGTCACTGGTCACTTGGCCAGGTTATTTGATAAGTGCGGGTTGTAAACCTCCTCTGAGATTAGGGACACTTCAGGGTTAACTAGGATGATGTCTATTCATGTGCTCGTTGTTGGGGTTATCCTTGACGGTTCTTGAAAAACTTCTTGCAATCCAAAGGCAGCACAACACTCCTGGGCTATTCCTCTGTTATTGGATTCAACCACGAAGTCAACGTTGAAGTCCCCGCATAATAATATTCTGTGATTTCTATATTTGCCGATTAATTTCGTGAACACTAACTGCATATTCGTAATAATGAAAAATGAATAATCGATATTTATAATGAATATTTTCTTATTAATTCTCATTGGATCATCCAATAATAGATTATAGTTTTCATTTTATTCATATTTCATGGACAAAAATAAGATTAAATAGTTAAGCTAATTATATCAAGGCAAACTTCTATATTACGGTCCGAATATCCTGTATAACTTTAAAGGAAGTTTTGTCCTTACTCTCACACACGACTTTCTTTATTAACACCATATCCAAATTAGAAAATACCTTTACCGGACATCATACAACAATAGATCTCTCCACCTCAATGCGTAACCATTTCTTTCTACTTTTTTCAAAAGGCGCAATTATTGTCGGGGTGAACGCAGGAGAATTGAAGGGATTCGTATGCCAGGGAACCACAGCTTACCATCTATCCCATAGGTATTGCGTTTTACATAAAGAACTAGAGCTATTTACACTTTTATAATATAGCAAGGCTAGTGCCGTTGTATTAGGGAGAAAAGGGAACCTGAATTTTTGCTGTGGAGGGGATGAATGGTCTGCAATAACAACTAAGGACTATATAAGACGGTCCTGAACTTCTGTGAAATCATTCCGTAAGAAACTGCCGTAATAGTCGGTGGTTAATAACACCCTGGGTCCCTCCCCCCGCCAGGGGGAGCGGGCAAACAGTGCTTGTCAAATAACGATTTAAAAGTTACGTAAAAAAAAAATAGTGAAAAGTCAGTGCTAGAAATGTGTTTACCAATTCCTTATCGGTAAGTTAACTTTTACAATCTGTTTGATATAATAATTTGAATTTGAATACTTTCGTAAAAAAAGCAGATATTCCTAATCTAACATATAAAACCATTAAGATACACATCAAAAACGCATTTAACTTTGTTCATAAAAGTACAATTCTACCTTCATTTCATTTCTACTTACAGATAAGATTATCGTCAACGTGTGGTTCGGTAAAAGGATGTTTTTGCTCTGTTAGAGGGATATCCAGAAAGCCATTCCGGCACAATAACATTTACTACATTGCCACAGCTCACTAGAATCTGCCGAAATGTCAAAGATGTGCATCTGTTTTGACAAGAAAAAAAGTGGGTAAGACACAAAATCCTCACTACACAACTTTATCAAGAATTCGTGCATCTCCATATCACGTTTTTGGTCACAAATAAAACAGAAATAGAAAAAAATGATATAACAGATAAACACAATCATTAAAATTATTATTTTGAAGAAAGTTTGTCTAATTTATGTAGCTACTTCGTATGATAATAAGATATAATTTAGTTTATTTTTATATTAATATTAGTGTTAGAAAAGATTAATAATTCAATTTTAAGATCTTTCATAGCAACATAAACCATTTTACGTACACATTTACAATTTCCCAAATATAATTCTATTAAATATGGAAAGACATTTTAAAACACTTATGGCATCTTTTATTTTTATAAAACGGGGAAATATGATTTAAATATTTTAAAGTATAATTTACATAAATATTTATTTAATTCTTGTTGATTTTTATACATGTTCCTGTTATGTTTCTTATATAATTTTTGTCAATTAATTAGCTTACTTCATAAGAACTATATATAGCACAAAATTACCATACAAATAATAAACGACATATGACATATATTACTTCCAAATTTTATTCATCATATTTCGGTTTTACATTCTCTTTCGTACGTAACAAAGATAAAAACGTTGTGATTTTTTTGTTGACTGTTCTCGTTGTTACTGTTATCATGATTATTAAGTTTTTATTTTTACAATTTTTGCATGTGTTTAAGTTTTTTTTTATGTCCAATTGTTGAACCCAGAATACAATTTGACAGTTTTTAAAATTAAAACCTATCAGATAATTTTTTTGCACAATTAAAACTCTTTCGCTGTTTGACATTTCATTTAATTTTTTGTTTTTATTTAATTTTCTTTAAATAATAAATAAACTAACAAAATAGTGGCTTTCTAAGTACTTCAGTTTGTTTCCTGTTGATCATTAAGTTTCTCTCATTTTATACATTTTATACAAGTTGATTTTTTTTAGTACTTTTAATTTATTTTTCTCTTTAACTTGTTTTGTTTGACTTCTTTTTATAACGCTATAGAACTGCATTCAAAACGTTGAATTTTTTTCGTATTGGCAAATTATTCTTTTTATAAGATTCAAATGTTTCCAAATTAAAACAAAAAATTTAAAATAATCCATTACTGACCCCCAAACTCTTGTTAAGTTTTTGTTATTTGCTGTTAGTTACAGTTGTTGTTAATGCTATTTTTTTCCGTTATTTTAATTCAAACTTGAAAATTCCAAAAACCATGAAAAAAAATCCTCAATTTCTTGTTCCGTTTCGCTATATCATACGATTTAATGTTTTTTTTATAATATTTAAAATTTCGAAATTAAAACAAAAATAGAATTCAAAATAATGCATGCTGCCCCAAAACTGTTTGTTAAGTTTTTGTTATTTACTGGTGTTAAAAAATATTTTAGTTATTCGCATTAAAGGCTAAAAATTAAAGAAAAAAAACCAACCAACAATTTCTTGTTAAATATTGTTATTTAATGTTATTAAAAAAAATTTGCTTTTCCGGTTATGAAAAAAAAAATTAATAAATCGAAAATTTCACGAACTATAAAAAATATTCAAAAAAAACCAGCTAACCTTCAACTCCTTGTTCAGTTTTTGTTATACAATATTTAGCCTACTATAAAATTTAAAATTTCAAAATTCAAACAAAATAAAATTCAAAATAATGCATTGGTAACCCCTCTCTCCCTGCCCCTTCTAACAAAAACTGTTTGTTAATTTTTTTGTTATGTACTGTTATCAACAAAATACCTACTTATCCAGTTATTTTCGTTAGATTAAAAATTTCAAAATTATAAAAAAATCGAAAATAACTAACCCTAATTTCTTGTTGAGTTTTTGTTATTTAATGTTCTTTAAAAAATTGTTGCTTTTCCGGTTATTATAAATAAAAATATAAAATAAGTTGAAAATTCCAGGAACTATAAAAAAACATAAAAAAATAATAGCTAACCCTTTTGTGCCTGTCCAATTTTTGTTATGCAATATTTAGCCTTTTATAAAATTAAAAAATTTTAAATTTGGAAATTCCAACAAAATTTCAAAATAATGCATTGGTGACCCTCCTCCCCCTGTCCTTCCTCACACAAACTGTTTGTTAAGTTTTTGTTATCTACTGTTGCCAACAAAATACATATCCTGTTATTTTCGTTGAATACTAGAAATATTAAAATATAAAAAAAAATTTAATGACCCCCAATTTCTTGTTGAGTTTTTGTTATTTGATGTTCTTAAAAAAATGTTGCTTTCCCGGTTATTATGAATAAAACAATAAGTTAAAAACATTCCAAGAAACATTCAAAAATAATAACTATCCCTAAATTTCTTATTCAGTTTTTCTTATTTAATGTTTCATGTTCTTTTTTTTTGGAAAATTTAACATTTCGATATTAAAACAAAAAAAATCTTAAAATTATTAAAAATAGAAAATAACCAGCTCCTAATTTCTTGTTGAGTTTTTGTTATTTAACGTTCTTAAAAAAATATATGTTGTTTTTTCGATTCGAATACTTCATTTATAAATATACATTATTGCTACATTCATGTTAATATATGTAATTTTTACATTACATATTTTGTTTTTCTTTTCTGTTATATTAAATTGTTCTTGTTTTTAATCGTTGTTAAGTATTTGTTTTCTGCTTTTTTAAGATGTGTCTGTTATTATTTTTCGTTTCCTTAAACAATTGTGGCATTCAAAATTTTAAATTAAATTTGTTTATTTCATTCAAATTGTTTGGTAGAAAATTTCATTTGTGCATCACTACAACAGTTGTTAAATATTGTTAATTGTTAGCTTGTTAGAAAAAAAGTAAAAGAAATTTTTAAAAAAATGTTGAAAAAATTATACTAAAAAATATAATTAAATCATATTTCCCCGTATTAATAACAAGAATTTAGATTTTATTAAAATATTTAATAGAATACCATTATTTACAGAATGATATTATTAACTATGCACTACGTTATGATTTTTACAATACTTTCACTAATTTTCTAATATATTTTTGTTAGGTATTGATTAATCTATTTACTATTCAAGTGTATACTACATATAAGTATTTGAATGTACTGTGTTTAAATAAATTTTTGGATGAAACATCCGGTGTTTGACAATAGAAACTCTAAATGTTTAATAAATTTTAAGGTTAGTTTTTGTTTGGTAATCAGTGTTACCAATATTACATATAATTTTTGTAATCTTGTAAGTTAAACACTATTTTAAGTATGATATGTTTGGTATTAATGTGCCTTATTTCATTGTATTATCTACTATAAGTTTATGTAATGTTTGCTTTCCGCTTTTTTTTAATGTATAGGTGTGTGTCTTATTGTGTGTGCATATTTTTAAATGTGTGTTGTTCCTTATTCTTACATTAGTCGAATCTTACATTTTGTAACTTTCGTTTATTAATTTGCACCTCCTGGTATATTTTAAATCAATATTAACCTACAATGCTTTTTGATCCCTACACAAACGCAATTTTTTACACCTAAAACCCAAGATATTCAAAACCTTTTCACAAATTTGAAATATACCAAGACAAGCAAAGTAATATTTAATTGGGAACTTCCAAACCGTAAGATTTGCCCGTTATTTTTTGTTTTTATTCGTTAAGTTTACTTTGTTAAGTTTAGGGGAATCGTATGTACACTTGAGAGAAAGTACAAGGCAAATAATTTCAACATCTCGATCATTCATTTGCTCGAGAAGGCTTTCATACGCTTGTTCCTTAGAGACTAATTTGACAACACTACGTCTTTCAGTTTATGCGATTTGCGCTTTGTTAATTTTTTGTTTGTTTATTGTTAATGTTTTCTTATTTTTTGTTTCATATATATTTAGTTTTTTTTATTATTCGTTAAGTTTGAGACCCCACTGTTAAGTTTTGATTATAAAAAATATGTTGTTACAAACGTTTTTAATACTTTGATTCTCTTTTTTATTTTGCCTCCTTCCTTTTTTTCGTTTGAAATGTAAATATTGTACATACATAGTGTTTGTAATCTAATGTATATTGTAGTTCTGTAAATATAAGAGTGTGCTTTTTGCAATATCTGTTTCATTTTCCCTTATATTCCATTGCCATAAATCTACTTCATTTCCTAAAGACATTTCTTAACATTGGCTTGGTGTCTTCATATTGAATAGAAAAAAATATTTTCAGTATTCAGAGATAATACCTCTAGTTTATATTTACCACACTAACCTTAGAACTGTATTTACCAAGATTTTATATATCACAAACCCACACCAACCAAATAAGTTGGTACGGTTTTTGATATTAAAATATAAATATTTATTAAGAAACAATAATACACAATCATTCATCCAAGCAATTCAATGACCTTTTGCCACCGCGACACCAATTTATATATGTCGGTATTGTAGAACTCTACGGATTTTAAAAGTTGAACTAGTGAAGAAATGATTGAAGATCCAGTAAAATTTCAATCATTTTATAGAATGTCTCCAGAGACATTTACAATACTTTTGGACAGAATTGGGCCTCGTATAAAGAAATCTGATGCCAAATTCCTACAAGTTATAACACCAAAAGAAAAATTAATCATTACATTGAGGTAACTCAATCAAGTTTTATTTTTAAATATTACAGAGTTTGTAAAAACTCAAATTGTTAATTGTTGTATTTGGAGATGCTGTGGGTGTGCTTATTTGGCCTGGAGACTGCATAGGTTGTACTTGAGAATTGTTTGACAACACTGAATGCCGACGAAATGAGCTGTTGCTCGAATCATAACAAATATCTTGGGAATTTGTTGAAACTGGAAGAATTTAATTTAGCCTGTAAAGTATTTCACCAATAGTTTGCATAGTTTTCCATTTGAACTCATGTTTTTGAGCGTTTGTCATTTGATGCAAATCAGGTAGAAGATTTTTTAGAAATAGCAAGTCAGCATCTTCTGTTGTTTCCGGTTGAGATCTTTGCGCGTTCTATTGCAAATTTTATTTGGTCGGGTTTACAAGCAGACTATATGCCTGCTCCAAGTGAACTGCAATGGGTTGAAAAAGCTCAACGCTTTGAGGACCTTTGGAATTTACCAAATTTGATTGGTAGCATTGACAGAAAACAGAATTAATTGCCAATGAAAAACGGGATATGCCTTCTATAATTACAAAACTTATTTTTGATTGCAATTACTGGCTATAGCGGATGCAGATAGCAATTTTATTGTAATTGATGTTGGTGACTGTGGAAGAAACGGTCCACATCCTTTACCCAAACAACCACATGAACTGGCCTTTTTTAAATTTTTTTATAGTTAGAACTGTTAGAACGCGTAATTCTGCTGTGCGAATGCTGGTGAATGCATGGCTTCCTTCATATTTATCTAATAAATAGATACATCGGCACATACGATACATAGGAACATACGAATGCAATTGCCAAAAGATAAACACATATTATGAGCCAATTCTATCAATATCTACTTAAGAAAATTCATACGCAATTTAAAACATTACTTTAGTAACCACTCAAACTAAATCAGATAAACAAATTATTGTTTTAATTTATAAAAATGCACCAAGCAGATCTTTATCTACTTTATCATTTTATATATAAAAGTTGCACACCTTTTTAATAGCTACAATTCAGTTCTTCTCCTATAGAATACCTGATAAAAGATGCGAACTCTAATCTTGTTCGTCGCTTGCTTGACCTGCGGTGTCTTCGGTGAAAATAAGAAAATTCTATTGTATTTGAAGTGTTACTGATTGTTTGTAGCTGCGCCGAAAACACCCTTCAGAAGGGTCCCCATTCCCGATGGCAGAATCGTAGGAGGTTGGCCAGTTAACATCGACCAGGTTCCGTACCAAGTATCCGTTGAAATACTAGGCACCCATTCTTGTGGAGGTGCATCCATCACTAATACCTTCATTGTATCTGCTGCCCATTGCTTCGAGTAAGTTATTTGAATATTACCCAGTGAAATAAATGATTTTGATTTTTGTGTATAGTTGGCCAGTTTCGTGGTATACCGTCAGAGCTGGATCCAGCATCCAAAACTCCGGTGGAGTACTAGCCCTGGTCGCCAATATTGTTATTCACCCAAATTACGACACCATCACTCTTGACAATGACATCGGCATCGTGATACTGGCCGCGCCCTTGCCTGTAGGTCCCTTTATTGGCACCATCGCCCTACCTCCTCCAAATCAAACACTTCCTGATGGTACCCAAGCCACTTTTATCTGCTGGGGTACACAACTAACAGCCGTCACCATTCCTATTGTAGATAGGGCAAGATGTAACCAACTTTATTCTGTAGTTGGTTGGCCAATTAATAGCAACATGCTATGCGGCGAAGGTTGCGCTTGCCAGGTAAATTTGACTGAGGTGATGTTGCAGCTTTACTCTCTTGTTATTTTTTAAGAATAATTCCGGTGGGCCACTGACTGTTGCTAAACAATTGATTGGCGTTAAATCCTGGGGTATTGGTTGCCGTTCAGCTGATTTTCCTGAAGTTTTCGCCGATGTTTCCTACTTGAGAGCTTTTATTACTGATGTCACAGGATTGTAAAATGTAAATAAAAACAAGTGAAGAAAGAACAAAGAAATAAAGTTTTTAAATCTTCGTTATAACACCTCATATAAGGTGCTTGGTCTTACTTCAAGATTCAACATAATACAAAGTTACCCAAACGTGACATCGTCTAAAGAATTATATTATTTTAACTCTTTACCTCTCTTCTGTCCACGACCCGCCCATTGGTAGATCTAGCACGCATAGTGATGAGGTCATCTTTCAGTAAAAGCAAGCTTATATGAAAATTTTGACGAGTAACTTGACCGAATCAACTGGCTAGGTAAGTCGTTTAATCTCACGCCATGGGATTAATGTCAAGCATTAAGAATAGTAGCGAGAAAAATCTGGTAATGGAAAGTCAATAAGCAAACTGGAACAAGAAAATATAAATGCTCCTATACATACATTTCAAAGAGATACACTTTTATCGCCAATATTTCTCAAGTTACTAACTCAGGTGGAACAAGCAACAAACAATTAACCATACATGATATCATGACACGTAAGCTTGTAAGAACTAGCTGCAATATATTAATGTTTTGTAGCAAACTTCTTTAGAATTTCTCAACTACCACTTCGGGATTATTATGCCGTTATGCTCCATATCTCTTGCATAGAGAACGCCAACAAACAAAGTTTTAATGGTAGTTATACACTTTTAACATTTATCTATTTAAGAAAAAAACTAGAGAAATATCCAGGCATTATATACGTACAGGATGACACATTAGTGTGGCAAAGCTCGATATGGCCGTATATAAGATATCAAAAAAAGTTATTTACAAAAATTGTAGACTGTCTTAAACTTAACATTTTAAAATTATTTAGACTTTTTAGAAAATCATCTACCGCTGTTATTGAAAAATGTTCCCCTAAACGTTCGTTAAAGGATGTAGTATATGCACGATGGAGCTTCTTTATTTCACTCTAGGTTAATACACGACCATTTCCTTGAAAGATGGACAAGGAGACGGGAACCAATTGAGTGCCTAGTTCGATCCCACTAATAATTGACTTCTTCATGTGGTCATATGTATGAAAAACTTTGTATGGCAAACACCGCCAACTACACGAGGTAATATGAAAAACAGAATAAGAGAAGCATTCTGGAGTATTAATTCAGAAATGTTAAGAAATGTAAGACAATCGCTTGAAGAACGGCTGCAATCTTGTAATCTTGTCTTGGATATTTTGAATATTTATTATTTTATTACTTTGTAAACATTTGGGTTAATTAATTAAATCTTAATCATTAGTGGCAGTTATAAATGTTTGTATCTGTAGTTGAATTAAACATTATATAAGTTACAAAATCAGTCAACAACGAAAGACAAACCAAAAGACAAAAGAAAAACAGAAATAATTATGTTAAATTAAATTAAAAAATCAAATCAAACTACACTAAGCTAAGATAATAGCAATACAAAAAAAAAGGTTATCTGAAGCAGGTTGTACAAGTTCTTAAGTTAAAAATTCATGAAGGCTGTAGTAGCTCTTGCCTATAAATATGCGTATGTATATCTATAATGAACAAGCGCAGATAGGCAACCAACTTAACAGGTCTGTTTGGACAATTGCACAAATTAATGAAATTGTGGTATAGTTTTGTTTTAATTTTAACAAAAACATAACTTTATTTCATAAATGTTTTTATTGAAAATATGTATTAAATAAAATTATGCATTTACACATAAGAAACTCTATTTAAAATTAATTTTTATTAGAACCTCAGGACAATCTATTAATTGAACACCTAAACAGCATAATACATTCAATAGAATCCGAAAACAATAGAAATAGTTTACAACGAACCAAATCCGTTTAAAGCTAAGCCTCGTAACATTCTACCTCAAAACCTCGCCAAGTTTTCGTTAACTTGTACCAACAAATCCATAATAAAACATCGCTTATGATCAGAATAAACTTTCGACTCACTCAATGCTCAAAGTGTTAAAATACGTCTCCTTTAAGATTTGAACCATTATCTTACGCTAAAATTCAACTTGCAACGTTTCAATTCCGCAGATATGTCAAATGATCTGAACGGCTGATAATATTAACGTTTACAATCAGTTTATACAGCTATTGATCGGAGATGACGCGCATGATCGCTACGAATTTCCAGTCGTATTCTCTGGCCCCCTCGAGGGGGGAAAGATTTCGTTTCGCTGGCCGGCTAACCTAAAGTGGTCGAAGTGGAAAACGGTGCGGAAACTAAACATCGGGAGATGGAATGGTTCGAAAGTATTACAGAACGCAATACGGAACAATTTAAACTATGTCGCATTGATATGCCATGAATAGGGTGTAAATAGAGTATTCGGTGCAATTTTTGGGATGCCCATGTCTTAAATGGGAAGAAACAATGTTAAAAATGTGAGCCGATGGTGAGTGTTGCATAAATATTAATTGTCGTTTGATCCATTTGTGGGGTGATAGTGAATAGAGATAAGAGAGTTGGGTTATATTTTTGTTCGAATTGAAATGCTTGTCATTGTTTAATATGATAAATAAACACTTGTAGATGTAAAAAATCATGTTTATCTAATTTGAGGCTATACTTACAGATATGGTTATTATATAATACATTAATTTCCCAGTAAACATGAGAGTTTTAAACTAGTTTAAAGCTTATGTTAAAACAAAGTGTTTGCTTAGGTCAAATATGCTTAATAGCAATACATTTATTTTACATCGCACATCAATTACCACAATATACATAAAACAAACTTAGCAAAAACATGACATAATGTAACATCTTTTATTTTGTATTCATTTGAGTCATTCTTATTTTTAAGCCCACATCCAGCGATATATTAATGAAGCTGAACATACATACATCAGTTCGTATTTATAAATAGGCATTACAAAGCGAGAGAAATGCTTTAAAATATGCCCTGGCATTACAAACCTACTTAGCATAATACAATATATATTTCTGTACCCATAGTGCCGCATGTATTAATTGGTCCGCGGGTCCTGTTTTAAAAACGTAATTTGTTTTGTAAATTTATAGATTTCTTAATTGATTTCGTTGATACGTCTGAATTTGAGGTATGAGATAATGCTTTTAAAATAATGTCACACTGACCTATTAAACTGGCACGGCCTTGGCATTATATCAAAGGAAAATTAGAAAATATAGGAATATCATTTTTTGCCGTTTTTAATGTTGATTTAAATATCTGTTGATGTGATTCATTATTTATATTCATATACAGGCACAATTCATTATTTCACTACGTTTAACAACATTTTCATGAAAGATAACATTTTTCTTTGGCACTATTTGATTGTAAACCAAATATTAATTAGTTTGATAAGCAAAAACTTGAGATAGAGATTATGTCCCAAATACAACAATTTTTTTTAAAAAAAATTTCTTACTGGCACCTAAAACAATACTATAAATGATATATTTATATAATATTTGGCATTAAGAAGTGAAAGTAGTATATATTAGAGCAGATAGATGTTCAAAATGTGAACCTCCAGTCAAAATACAAGCTTCCAATCGACGATTAATGGATTGGCAAACCCGCTTGAAAATGACAGAAGTGTCGTCAATAACATTACAACCTTCTACAACGCAATATTGAATACCTTCTAAATTTTCAATTGGGATTAGGTAAACGAATGATTTTAAGCATCAAAATTGTGATCAGGTGACCTTGGAGACCAGTGTATGGCCTCTTCTCGCCGTAGAGGGTAGCAGTGTTGATTTATCCTCAACACTGAAGGGTACCGGGAGGGGTACCGACCACCCTTGCTG
>JARFOC010000393.1:761396-778158 GCA_031763485.1 Osmoderma eremita | reverse complement strand
TCGTCCCGAATTAATTAATACTTTGTGCGGGAGGAGTAATCCGAACAGTGTGTTTATTGTGCTGTCCCACAGTCCTTTCTATCTTTACAGGATGACCCATTTAAAATAAATAAGCAATTAATGTATTTGAGTTTTGACTCGCCCTGTATTCAGTTTTGCCAATTTTGAACAAATGTCACTTTGGTATAAAAGTGGGCCAGTATAAAAAATCTATGATTGTAAAAGAAATATTTCAGACTGCCTCGTTTGCAGCACACAAGACCTTGAACTCACAGTGATTTGCATATAAAATTGACCATAACTTCTGAAACACCTGTATAATGCAATGAAATTGTATATTGGGGATGTCGGGCATGAACTTAATCTAAATCTGAAATAATATACAGGATGTTCCATTTAAGAAAACTCATGTTTGTTTCACCCTGGTAATATGAAACATCCTGTACATATGAAAATAATTTTAAAATGTTAAGTTTAAGACCGTCTACAATTTTCGTAAATAACTTTTTTCGATAGCTTATATGATAACGCATATATCGAGCTTTCCCACACTAATGCGTCAGCCTGCATATTAGATAAAAATGAGGCAAGACATTCGTGACCATACATACAGCAATGCTTCTTTTACTCCTTAATCCGCACCTGGCAAGAATTCACTCTGTATGCAATATACGTGTTTTCACACTATAAACATAATTTGTTTTCATTGTACCTATTCGAAAATCACGTTGCTAATAAATATTTATATTCGCAACACACAAAACATATTTATGAATAAAGATTTTGATAATACGTTTCATCGCTGAACATTATTTTGCTCGCCAGTTTACGCAATGGGCCAAGGCTGCATTGACGTAATGCGAAATACATATAGCCATATTATATTTAGACTGCGTTATCTTTAGATATTACAGTAAGATTCTGAAGAAAAAGAGATGGCGATTTTCAAATGCAGAAAAGATCTTGGTATTCCCACATCTATTTTCTTTTGTATCTATGATGATTCATTACATATCATCAGTCATCAATCACGAAGAGATACTAACAAAACTACAATGAAACTACCAGCTTCATACTGTGTTGATGTATTAACTAAAATCGTAAAGCTTCGTATTGTACATAAATAATACTTATTTAAAGGCACGTTTACACTTGCAATAACAGCGTGGTTTTAAGCCACGCTCGCGTTGTATGTATGTAAAATGCCTATACTAACGACGAGTTTACATCACATGTAACAATAGCCTTTAAAGGCGAATTTACATTGGTGTAAAACGTCACTAGTTCATATCAAAATTTAATTTATAATTTTCATTAGGTATATGGTCTCCCGTTAGTCAAAAGGACCCTTCCAGCCCCGAAGGCAGCCTGCACCATCAACGATCACTTGACCAAGACAACGATACCGAGCCCATACCTCCTGTTTGGGCACCAAAAAGTGCCGGCTCTAGTCCGTCCCTGGAACGCAAAGAGTTCCGCCCTGTCAATTTCGAATCTCCAACTTTGGGACGCAAAAATAAGGAAGTGAGTTCTCGCTGGTAAACAAAATCGACCCAATAATTCAAAATTGGATTTCAGGCTTTGGGTGCAATAAGCCCAATAGATCCACCTTGGAAATATCCTACTGGTAGCAGCGATATAGGCGTGGTCCTGTCTTCTTCGTTAGAGAAACGTATCCCAAACAGTTACTCAGCACCTGGATTTAGTGATTTTCCGAGTCCACGACTACCGAAAGCGCAGAACCCTACTATAACATTACTGCAAAAAGCACGAGGTATTTTGGCAAACCCAATCGATTTTTTCGCTTGAAACTTTTTGGTTAATTCTTGTTAATTGACAGGAGGACATTTACCTAAAGGAGCTGCTTACATAGATCAGGATACGAATACGCATCAACACCTTTCTAGGCACGATTCGTCACCACCCAAACTAGCACCAGGCGAAATTGGTATTTTATAAAAGAATGGAAACAAAATTTTCATGTTTCAAAAACTTTCTCTTTGATTATAGTTTATGAGATCAAAAACGAATACACAAGCGAATCCGAGAACGAACGGCCCAAGAAAATGGCCGATTTGGCGCAGAGGAAATATCCCATTGGCATTGGCCCCACCAGCAAAGACGGAATGCCTTTAACGTTAAGATCAGTAAGTTTCTCACGGTCGTTCCATTTTGATCTTCAACTAATTCGGCAAAATATTCAAATTGGCTTTACGTCTGACGAATAAAAATTAAGCTTCTGGGACTACTCCACCCTTCTATATAATGAAACAAAAATTTGGTTTGCAGGAAGTTAAAGATCAGAATCAGTCGAAATGGTACAAAAGAATGTATGACACCATCCACAAACAGAAACCAAGATATGACGGTAAGCCTACTTTTCACACGCAAACTTTCATAGAGGTATCAAGAAAATTACATCTGTTCAAAACAAATAAAACCAAACACAACGCAATGATGCCAATTTAATGGAATTTTAATGAGCCTTTATTGATCTTTACAGACGATTACGTAACCGTACGATACAAGCAGCGCAGAGGTATTTTCCACAGATGTATTTAGAGTTAGAATGAGTCGGTTTGATGTGTTTTTTGGGTGTTTGGGTTTGACTGATGCTCTCTTATACGGTGCTTACGTGGCAATTTTTTGAGTTTGCAAATCTCAGATGCAATTTGCCGCATTTTAAATCTCATTACCATTTCAAAATGCACCGTATTATTTTCCCCACTCATACATTCATCTAACTCTCGCCTAGCTACAATCGACGCAAGTCATTTATTCATCAATCACTACGATTTTTTCGACGTACGCCAATGGATTGTCATTGTCTCGCCGCTTAATTCAGCCACGACTTAACATCTAGATAAATATAATATATAATGAGCTTTGCTTCTGTTGTAATACCTTATTTTTTATTGTGCCGCGTCAGCATTAACTGTTTGTCTTTTTCTAGTTTTAACATTTCTGCCTTTTGCCTCTTCATATAGTTTTTAAAATTGCTTGTATTTGGTACGTCGTCTTACAGGGCGTTACCCGTATGGTTCCGGATACTTATCAGAACCAGAACCGGGAGCGTACGACAGTGACGGTAGTATATACGACCACCGTGTTACGCCACTGGACAGACGAAGAACGCAACCACTCCCAGCCAGTAGCGGAGGTGGCGGTGACCCAGATAATTATGTTATAAGTTACACCATGCCTAGGAGTACTACGAACAGGTGAGTTTTCACCAATTTCATCATTTTTTTTATTTGAAAACCCCACGTTTGACAGCTACACACCACACGGAAGCACTATAATAAGACATGGAAAAGAAATGTATAAAAATCAGCCCGGGAGGATTGAGAATTATATACCTGGACACTCATCGATATCAGATAAAGAAGCGAAAGAAGTAAGTCTTACCATAACATTCTTTTGTTTGTATTTTTGTTTAAAGAGAAATGCTGTTTTAACCTTTATCTGTTTTGTATAATGCGTCGTGCCTTTTAGGTTATGCGATGTTAAATTTAAAATCACCAATTTTTTTTTGTTTTAACACGTTTTCAATTACAAGCGGATAATTTTGACCGGGGCTGTATATACGTATACAGGCTGCATACTAACTTCTGAATTAAATTTAAACAGAAAATTCTGGGGATACTTTTAAGAAAATTTTATCAATATACAGTGACCGGCATATAGTTTACAAACATTTGGGATTTTTTTTCAAAATTAAATTCTAACCTACTTTTCAAATAACTTTTTTTCGGGTACCATGTTGTGTAACCACACTTTTTCATGTTTCGTAGTAAGGTTAAATTTGTCACGTGTCAGTGATCACGTGACGTATGCCAAAATAAAAATTTTAGTTTTTACAATATGAAGGGAACGTTATGCTGGTCATTGTATATACACACCGCATACCAAAATTTCGGAATAAATTCATTAAAATTGAAGTAACTTGTTTTCAGAAGAAATACTCGGACACCTCAATTTTTTTTTAAATAAACATTTCTATGGGTACTTTTTTCTTTGTCGAAACTCACACGGGGCAACGATATCTGGATCTTTTGAGGGTTGCACTCGTATCTGCTCTTGCAGAAAATATTCCAAATGTAGATGCTCGTGGCTTACCAAATTTGGTTTCAGCAAGATGGTGCACCTGAGCACTTTGCACGCCCTGTTCGCGAGTCTTTAACAACTTTCCTGGGAGGTGGATCGGTGGGCGACGACCAAAACAGTGCCCCCACCCCCGCCCCCAGGCCTCCAGATCTTACGCCTTAGATCTTTTCTTATGAGATATTTAAAAACAAAAATCTACGTTGACAAGCCACAAAATCTAAAAGATTTGAAAAATAGAATTGGGTATGAAATTAGAGGAATTAATTCGAACATTCTTTGACATAGTTTGCACAAGTGCGCCTACTCGTACCTCTCCCATATGCGGCTTGGGCTCCCCCTTATTATTTCGTTCCTACCAGCTATCGTGGTTATGGATCTAACGTTAAATCTGGCTAGAATTGAGACGAGCCACCGTTGAAGTCCTTGTTGGACGGTCGGTTTACTGTTTTTCACGGAGGACCGCTCCAGCAATGCATAGAGGGCGCTATCTGCAGGCAGCTAAACAGGTATTCCTCCACGGGATCATGTACTCCGAATGGATCTTCATTCAGAAACGACTCTGACCTCAAGGAAGACCTGAGACCAGTGGTTACGATCGGAAAAGTCGGGTCTGCTTGTTTAACGTCGGCGTGTTCTTGGGACTGCGGGCCCTCTCCCAGACAGCTAGGCAGTAGGATGGATTGCTCTATCTGCTGCAGATCTTGTCATGTTTAAGTCGGCCAAACTTAATTCCTTCTAACGTTGATGTGGTGAACATGGCATAGGGATGTTTAATTACAAACCGTCCTTCATGTTTAAGTTCCTCTTTCGCCCTGGCAATCACTTCCTCATCAGACCATCGCCACCTGGTTTGTTCTCGATGCTTTTAATTCTCCGTTGTACTGACTGTCATTCGCAGTGTACAAAATGAGTGTCCCCTCCATAGATTTGCTTATTGTCAAGAGCCGGTGGTTGTCATTTCGAACATTTGATTTAAAGGAAACAATCATTTAATTTCTTGAATTGTTATTAATAAATAAAATTTAAATGACTTTTATTCGAAAATTTTGATGGTGCTACTTAGACAACTAAATGATTATCAAACTAAAAAAAACGGGAGTTGTTTAAAAACAATGTTGGTGACTTCATTACTTGAAAACAAGAGCATTTGTTCAAAAAACAAATGGCTTCAGATTTAATACATTTATTCCATAATTTTGCCGTGTAGGGATTGTATTGAAAAAATAAAAATTTAGGTTCAGGGCACCAAAATAAGAAAAAAAAAGCTTCCTATGAAGGTGTATCCACAAACGCTTCGTTAAATAGATACAATCAAATGTACGAAATGGAAAAGTCAGTCAGCCCTATTGCATTTTTCATTGAAACTTTTTTTGGGTGGGTTTTTGTGATAAAAAAATTTTACATAGTTAAGCGAGGTTCATTTAATATTGTTTACAAATTAGAGAAAAAATATAAAGACTAGATTTAGTCGCTAATCTATGAAGGACTGTAACTATTTAACGAAGCCTTTTTGGATACAACTTCATAGGAAGTTTCTTTCTTATTTTGGTGTCCTGAACCCAAATTTTCATTTTTTCAATATAATCCTGAAACACCCTGTATATATTCTTTATAATTTGGGAAATATTTGTGTTACAGCTAACAATAAACCTGTAAACTTATCCGCAATTTAATTTTAACATTGTTAATTAAGCACGCCAATTTTTTCTTTATTTTTTTTAATAATACCTGCTTTCTTGCGTTATTAAATTGTACCTTCCTACTTTTATATAGTGTTTGTTCATTTTCTCTTCTAGTGGTGGGATGAAGTCATGGACATATTCGATGGGGTAGGACATTTTTTCTATCTTATTATACATATTTATAAAATAAATATTATAAAATTTATTTTGCAAAATCTCTACGTTTATATCGGCTTAAGATGCTTCAAATAGCATCCTATAAGCTCTGATGTAAATGCAGGGTTTTAAATCTTAATTTGGTTACTTAAAAAATTACATAATTATGCTGCAGTATATCTCGATGTTTCACCTATATGTGTTTCGTACCTATTCAATTATAATTAACGATACAATTAATCTTATTAATCAACAATTAATGATGATGATAATAACAGGGATTCACTTTAGTAATTATCGATATCGGCCTTAACTCACCTATGACTCACAAATGCATTAAAAAACACGGTATTCTACATTGCAACATTTCTACTAATGCGTGCTTCCGTAATATTATGTTACCTGTTTATACACCGTGGCCAGAAAAATGTTGATAAACGTCAGGTAGAGCCATTCTGGGCCAACAATCCTAATTCAAAAAAGTTGTACGGTCCTTTCTTAAGTCACATGAGGCCATCAAATCTGAAAATGTCGTGGTAGAATTTAGTGAAATTCTTTAACATTAATCTTTAACTTAATCGATTAATACCAATACTTTACTTTTTTGGCATTTCTTCATTAGCGTTTCGTTTGCCAACACGTTCCGTTGACTGGATCAGCGACTTCGGAAATCTGACATGTTTATACCCAATGACCATAACAGCGATAGACCTAAAGCGCGTCGAATACTGCAATTGTAAGAATAAACGTTGAATGCTGTTCATGAATATCCGACGTTTAGCACAAGGCAAATAGCCCCGGAACTCATTTCATGTAATAAAAGTGCAACCCTTGTACCTGAATGATTATAGTATTTCAAACCTAATTCAAGAAGGGCCGAACGAGAATTAGAGCTTTTACTAGCCATAATTTTCATTTTTGCTCAGACGAAAATCCTAAGTCATTTAGGGGAATTGGAGATCAGAGGTTTTCTGTAAATGTCTAGCTAGGGATTTTAATCCTTGGAGTTGTTGGACCGATATATCTTCTCCAATCATCTAAATGGAATTGAGTGCGTAAATGTCTTAGAAGAAGCACTGGATATTGTTCCGTTAAATCTGAGGCACAACATTTTATACATGTATGATGGTGCACCTGCTCACAGTGCCTGAATTTCGAGGGACTGGTTAACGAAAACTTTCCTATCGGTGGATAGAGCTCAACATGGCCAACAAGATTTCCTCTGGACTTTTTCGTTTGAGGCTCTTAAGGGAAAAAGTCTATCCAACGCCTCCAGCCAACGAACAGTACGTAATTAATAAAATTAACCCAGAAGCTCAATTAATTACCGCCGATATGTTGGAGCGCGTGTTGAATTCGCTTCCTCTAAGACTACAACTATGTCTGGAAATTGATGAGTGCCAAATTTATACTTCTTTTGACCTGCTCGTGTGGTTTAACAAAGGACCATACAACTTTTCTAAATTAAGATTGTCGACTCGGAATTGAACAGAGAGTCGCTCTACTTGGCGTTTATCGGTATTCTTCTGGCCACTTGTATAATGTATAATTGTGTTGTTTCATGTCCACATGATCGTTCTGTCATATAGGAGTGCCAGGAGGTATTGTGGAAATTAGATTTTGTATAAACATTTTGCAAATTCTAAATAGATACAATAAATGCAATTTAGAAACATCAATACATCCCATATGTAGATGCATTAGAAATATGTATTTCAACTGTTCTGGTAAATGCAGGCGCCTAATTGAGAAAAATGGATTATTAAATCAGTTTGGTTACTTCGTGCAAAAACAATTTACCCCAAATCTAGCTAATTTTAGTTATATACTATATATAGGCTGCCCATTTTCTATCTTCGTATATGGGTAACTTTCTTAATATTAAAGATACAAAATTGGTTAAATGGACAAAGAAAATGGAGTTATATTTGATGCTGTCATGTTGTTATCCAGCGCAAGGTGTGTGAGATATTCAAGAAAAATTGAAAACTTCAACGTCAAATATGTTCGCAACCCATCAAGATAAAATATAGGTTAAAACTGTTTCTAGTACAGTTTTTTATGTAGAATCTAATAATGTCATTTAAAAATCCATGGTACTCTTTATTTTGGAGATATAATACAAACTTATTATTTTTTCAAATGCAAGTCATAGTTGACCATGGTATCATTTAAATGCTTATTTTTTTCTGAAGCTATCTCGTATAGATTTTGATTTGCAGTGAAATAAAGAATTACTGTTTCTAATAATTAGGAAAATAATCAACTAGGCTTTGAAAATATTTTATTATGGCAAAAATATTAAAATATTAAGGAAGGAATATGAAAAAAAATCAAAAAAGACTCAGCAAAAACATAAGGTTGTAAACAAAAGCAAACAACATCATTGTAACTTAATTAAGTAATTGTTCAAAATATCCTCCATTAGTACGATACATATTTCGCATCTCCTCACAATTTCAGTTTGAACCCTATGTAAACTGTGGGTTCTGGTACTTCTTATTGCATCCATAATAATAATCTTTAAATTCTGGATGTTGTTAGGTCTATTCATGTTTAATTTATTTTTTACTGCACCCCTTAAGTAAAAGTCTAGAGGTGTAATGTCTGGAGATCTTCCTGGCCAGAGAATTGTACCTGCATTCCCAATCCAGTTAGGAAAACGCACCTAAAGATAATTACACACGGCTCGGCAATTATGAGCAGGTGCTGGAAGTATTTTAAATTTTGCATCAAATTTAGTGTCAACATGTCTTCCAATGCATTAGGTAAAAAGTGTAAATATTGTTTACCATTTAAGTTGTTTTCATAAAAATATGCCCCAACATAGGCTGTGTATAAATTGGCGCGAAAGCTACAAACAACTTCTTGTTAAATTCTGAATCGAAGAACTCACCATCAAAATATTGGACCATGCTTCATACGTTTTCAAGAGATTCTCGAAGTTCGGAAGAAGCGCTATTGTTCGATATATGTTGATAGTGATCGCTCCAATTTAGATTACAGAAAAATTTGCTATTGTTTATCAAATACTTATCAAACTCGGGATCGTTTCAATGTTCTTAGAAGATTCAAAGTGTTAATCCTCGCTGTTAGATTAAGAAATGCACTTTGACCGTTTGCCATTAAGTATCTTTATAACAGTACAAAAATCTTCCTAGCGGAAATCCATTTTTCTCAATAACCCACGTTTTTGCTATTCTTCTTTCTGCGCTTAAACTAAATAGGAGGTCGAACTTCACGACATCCTATTTACAATTTTTCAAGTAGTTATTTTTTTTTTGTAATCCGAACATCCCTAATACACATCATACGTGAAATATCATCTTTACACGTGGAAATTCTAAAGGAAGCAACCAAATTTTTCGCCATGGACAATAAAATTCTCAAAACATGAGAAACTTTTAGTAAATCTCATTAATAAGTAAACTTTGGTGGTTCCTTGCGAATTTTCCCAAGTTAAAAACGAAAAATTCGGTGTGCGTGGTGTGACTAACAAAAACTATGGTTTATCCGACGTGGAACACAAGTGGCTGGCAGATCATTCGGCACTACCAAGTTGCAACTACATGCTCAATAGAGCCGTCACTAGAAATAACGTAAGATGCATGTTGATGATGACTGATTTTTTGCGAGCAAATTAATATTGTATGATTTTTTCTTCTATTTTTTGCACTTGTTCCTATTACTAACTAAATCGTCGAAAATGTTCGGAAAAGAAGTAGTTTCGAATTATTTTCGAAAATTGTGAAATGATTATTTTGGATGAAATAAAAGAACTTAACCAGCACATACTTTTCATTATCACTGCAACTAATCTTTTTCTCTTCCACAATTCTACTACACTAAAGAATAATAAATGCAATGCAAATATAAACACGTCGAGGGCATGAGCAGTTCAGATCAAATCTGTTCGACAAGACGATACACAAAATACGCAATATCTGCTTCAAAATTTGCCACTACCTGAAACGGAATCGCTAAATCTTTTTCTTATAGCATCTCGAACAGCAGAAGCACACTCCACACAAGGGATACATGAGCCAGTAAGTCTCAATTGAAGTTGATTAATGAACTAATTGAAAGCATAACATCCCAAAATGATAGGGCCTTGAAAGAATCAGGTTATGAGAGTGATTCAACGTTGGTCTTCAGGAGACGAGACGAGCACATCAACCAACTTAGCCCATCTGAACAACGCGAGGCTTACAAGACAATTCAAAGAGGCGGAGATGTTCCACTGCACGGCTTGAGAAAACTTGCACCAGAGCGTCCTAAAGGTAAGCTGGTTTCTAGAAAGTATAACAATTGCTTTGCTAAAAACGTTTGGTGAAGGTGAAAGGTCTTTTTTGTATTTTTGGTGCTCTATTTATGTAGATTCTTATATGCATACAGGTAGCATGAGAAATTCTTTTTTATATCCTTTTTACTAAAGCAGGAGGAGTTTCCAAGTGAATAATTCCAAATTTGGTGTGATAAAATTTACCAAATCAGTTTATTATATCTAAATATTCATCCAAAATCTATTTTGCTAAATTCTATCACATCAACACTTATAAACAAGGTTTGTGGTATGCTTTACTCACGAAATGAACTATTCTTATACTTTTTTATATTTATTTTTAACCGCACATACACCATTCATAGAATTTTCCCAATTTTTCATATAGAGGGTGTCTCAGAATTATAGACAAATCTCTCACGAGCATACGCTTTAAGTTGCTCATACAACATATGTTTGATGGCTTCTCCCATTATCGAAAGATTGGTCTTTAAAAAAATTTCTTAATTCAAAGACACCCTTGCATAAGCAAGAATCCACCCACAAAATCACCTTTCGTTGTATGTCCACTAGTTCTCTATCCACGGGCACGACTCTCCATTAACTCGTTACGTAAGTAAAAGGGAAAATTCTTTTAATTTTCGCAGACGATTTAAATATTGAATACATACCCATCTCGCCCAACTTAACCAAGATCAGGGTACATAAAAATCGAATTGGAGACCGACTGAATGACTTCCTGGTATACCCAGTTGAAACGGAGCATATCTTCGCTAACTACAAGCGCACAGCACCATCTTCCATCAACCTATCCAAGTCTTTCCCTCCCATCCCACCTTCCCCTCCCA
Organism: Osmoderma eremita; assembly: GCA_031763485.1. Classification (NCBI taxonomy): domain Eukaryota; kingdom Metazoa; phylum Arthropoda; class Insecta; order Coleoptera; family Scarabaeidae; genus Osmoderma; species Osmoderma eremita. The sequence goes on along the minus strand of JARFOC010000393.1, from coordinate 767,083 downwards.
AACGCAAATCGTCCAGAAATAATTCAACCCTAAGATTGATATCAACAATGAGGGTGTCTTCTGAAAAGCCTATAAAACGACATCAAACATGCTTCACATCTACAGCCGAGGTCAACAAATCAAACGTGAAATTTCTGCGAGATAAAATTACATGTAAACTTTCCCCAGTATCAAAGAAGAGAGGGGAAACCAAATTACGTGTGACTAAAACTTTCACAGCCAGTCCCGAATTGAAATCAAAGGTTACTACGACCTTAACAGCTTTGAAGGATCCGAAAACGTCTGGAAGCAAAATTTATAGCAAAACCAACATTTCTAGAGATGACAGCGCTGAGAGATGTTGCCTAAGTAGATCTAGCAGCACCAGTTCTATCAAAAAAATCTGTCGTAGTTGCCCTGCTTCGGGGAATATTAAAAAACCTATTGGAAAAGGCGAAAAATCACGCGCCACATCTCTGGATAGGACTGTTGGGAGTGAAAAGAAAAGGGTGGATCTGCTCCTGTCAAAATCTGCGTCTGAAAAGCGTTTGATCAAATCCCCTGATCTTCTTAGCCCAACTGAAGTGAAAAAGGCATCGCTCATTTCACCTGATCCAATAAAATCCACGACCAAACAAACTAAAGCAACAAAAATTCAAACAAAATTACAGGATCTTCCTATCAAAGTTTCCATATCAGAAAGAGGTAGGGAATTGCTCCAGGGTAATTCCAAGGGTATCCGATCAGATCCTGCAAGACCAAGTAAGAATTTACGCACCAGAAATGATTCTATATCCCCCTCGCCGTCTTTGGGTTCAGACAAATCGAAATTATCAAGGTCATCTACCTCTTTGGAGTCGATCAAATCTTCCAAAACGAAGAAAGAGAAGGCAGCATTGAGGAAATCATCCTCTATTAGGTCTTTAAGATCGGTTACTTCAAAAGAAAACTTATGCGTAACCAAGAAGGCTAAGAAAGACCAGCTGAATGACGAAATCGTTAAGAAAGAGAAGAAAAACAGCAAAACTAAAATTAGAGATCCAGCTAAAAGTGCTGGAAAAGTTACTGGAGGTGAAATTGTAAACAAGGCGTGCAAAAGTCTCAACTCAGAATCAATTAAAAATCCTATAACTTTGGAGGATATAAAAAGACAAAAACAAACCGTAGACACAAGTAGTTTCTTCCAGAATTTATTTCTCCGCAATAATCCGACACCGAAATCGATAACATGTACCGCGAATTCTTTGATCACCCAAAAGACTTTAGCATTGCAGAGAAGAAGTGCTTCTATTTCCGAACCCAGCATAAGGGCATTAAAAATCTACTTAAACCACACCAAACCAGTAACAGACTCAAAATTTAAAACTATGGATGCCCAATTGATAAGGTCGAGATCTGTAAGTCCCAAAAATGTTCGTTGGGAAGATGAAAGCAAAAAACAATTGCCCAGAAGAGGAGTGGGGTATGAAAGAAGTTCCAGTCTTCCTCCAAAATTGGTTTTCACAGAAACTTCGCGCCCAATCTCTCCTATAATCCACAGACGGAGATTAGATACTAACTCTGTCAGGACTACTATTATACGACCAGCAAGTCCACAAAAATTGATTTTTACCGAAGCTAAGCGGCCTATATCACCAGTACTGAAACGAAGGCCGACTATGAAGCGAATAGAGAAGAAAAAACAACAACCAGAGAAGATTATTTTCACGGAAACTACAAGACCTATCTCTCCAGAAATCAGAAGCAGGTCATCATCACCCAAAACCATTGTAAAACCCCAAAAACCTACTCCCCCAGAAACTCTATACTTCAGCCAAACGAGTCGACCCATATCTCCGGTTATAGAAGCTTCGCCAGATGCTATATTAAGATCCCCAAGCTACAGGAAGATTCGTTCATTGCATGGAGATAGTTTAGAGTATATTAAACGTAAGTTACCTCGTTCAAGAAGTGCTGGAGATGCCGATGACAGCCATTACAAAGAAAATGACTTCGACCCACCCAGCCTGACACAAAGCACCAGCTCAATAGATTCCTTGAAAGAGTATCAGACTTATGTAAAGGAAGTAATACACTCTACAAAGAAGTCAGATAGATTCAAAGACTTGAATAAGTTCTATTCTACCATCGAACGATTGGGTGAGTTAGAAAGAACCACTTCCTCTGCGGACTTAAGACCTAGAAGAAAAGGTGAAGAAGAAATCATAGATTATGACCGCTGGAAGGAGGTAAGACAACGAGAGAAAGCTGAGAAAGAATTAGGTGAAATATACAAAGAGTTAAAAGAGACACAAAAGGAGAAAGATTTTTTATTTGCGCCCAAGCAAGTTGAATCTTATAAATGGAAGAAAGACTTTGATAGAGGGTTGAGGATTAAAGAGAAATCGGTCGAGGATATTCGGGAAGAATTTGAACGTTTAAAATTATTTGAGGATCGCAATACCAATAGAAGAGATTTTGAATATCAAAAAGATACCTATAAGCCATTATGGCGTGGGAGTTCCGTTGTTAATTTGGCTCAAACCATAAGTGAAAGGCGATCACAATCAGAAGGACGTCATACCTCGTCCGGGCAGAGAAACATTGAATCAGAACGATTTCTAACCCAGGGTATTGGTAGTAGAATTTGGAGCAGTTTATCAATGGAACAAGTCAATCTATTGAAGAACCAATTGGCCGAAATATACCAGAATGGAACTAAAAAGACAGATCACAGTCAACTGAAAGAGTATGTAATTGAAGTGCCAAGTGATATTCAAAAGGATTCCCATTCGGTGCTGACTGTCAGACGTAACTCAGAATCATCAAAATCCATGTCTGAAACGGACAAGAAGCGTATCTCCCAAAGCTTAAGTAAAGAGATCTTAGAAAGACAGAGACAGCGGTACAAAACTTCAATTTCTTTGGTCTTGGGCAAAGAAACTCGAGGAGCAGTAGCCGCAGCCGAAGCTAAGGTTAAACAAGTCGAGCCACCCTCACCTAGAACTTGTTATTCTTTAGAAATGTCTGAAGATGGGGAGAGAGATCCCAAGAAACAGAGTGATGGTGATTTCTTGTTGGTGCTTGCAAAAAGCGACACGAAGAATAAAGCTAATATCAAAGAGACTTTAACAGAATGGGCACAGCCTAAAAAGGCTCTTATCAGCACTGATGCGATAAACGTCCTCCCAAAGACAACATCATCAGAGAGTGGTAGCACTGATGGTTCCACAAAAACAGTAATCTGTGTCGACAAGAAAGAAGATGTTAAGAAAAAGGTGGAATACTTCGAAAAGGTGCATGAGACTCAAGACTACACTCCTACCGTATATAAGGCGGCTGATTCTAACAATAGTCCTGAAGAAATTGAGGACATAACACCCAAGATTAGTACGCATGAGAAATCGTTAAAGAGATACTCACCCCTCTCACGTTCCTATCAGGATCTGAAGGAATTATTCGGGGAGACAGAAATAGCAAAGGTCGCCTCGCCTATTTCCCTGCCATCAAGTAGTAATTATATAAGGTCACCGTTAACTCGAAGTACAGAAAGCGTTTGTAAAAGTAGAAATATATCACCACATCCAGATCCTTATTATTTCACTTTAGCCAAAGCCGGCGATGTCAGTAAATTAAAGAATAAGTTTGAAAGAAAATGGAATAGTGACTCACAGATAGATAAAAGGTCTCAGATATGTATCCCAGGGCAAATGCTTGGGGAAGTTGATCATCTAAGAAGACGATATGAATTTCCAGCCCTCTCAGGCAGGGGTAGGAGTAGGGTGAGGAGAGGAGGCGTCGTTTCTCCAATCTATCTAAAAGCGGAAGATCGTTTTATGCCACATATCAACATAATTAGCAAAATCGCTAGTTTGTACCCCAGAAAATCTGTTGGAGAAGAAAGACAGGATAGGAGCACGGAGGAACTAGCTGAGTTCTTAGGAATTACTGTTGGGGAAGTGAAGAAATTACGAGCGAAATTCGATTCATCAGTACATCGCGACGTCTCGCTGCTTGGGCACATGTTCACGTCCTCACCAAACTTACACGAGCTCAGGGATATAGCTCCGTACCTCACTGCGTCGTGGACAGCGCATCGTTTTCCTAGACGCGAAGATAACGAAAGACCTCTAACCCCTCCCGTTCCACCACCGACTTCGGCACCTTCCACAATTCGTCGACCAAAATCGGCGTCACCCTCGAGGGCTAATAAGGTAAAACTCTCATCCATTTTGAAGCCGGACGCTCCCAAGATTGAGGAATGCAAGCCAGAATTCAACGCGTCCGCTCATCGTCCCGTCAGCCGATATCAACCTCCAGTGCCTAGAACGCAAGAACCAGCAAGGTACAGATCCTGGTGGGGCCCCACGGTCACGTTCAAAGGTGTCGTATTCCATAACGCTGCTGATGTACACATTTTAAGGGCACTTTTATGCAGAACATTCTCCAAAAATCACTGTATTCACGCTGTTCACATATGTACACTACTCAATATACAGGGTGTCAAATATATTGGTGTTAACAGTTTAGAGGATGAAAGGACGATACATTTTGCATTTTGTTCTTGTAATTATTTTTTACTCACTCTTTTTACACGCTGTTTTATAAAATTTCAGAACATATTATGATGTTCCATAACAAAGTACATATGTAATAGCAAAAAGGTTTATACCATCACCTCCACCATATGTGCACCTTTGTGGAAATGATGGCAATATCTATACTTATCCATATATACAGGAGATATGGTGTTAAGTACGGATGAGGGATAATCAGTTCGATCTCTATGGAATTAACTGGTAACTAACAAAGATGAGCAAAATTGTGTTGTCCCATTCCTAGCAGCAGTAGCATCACAGGATTGTTCATCCTGGCAGTAATAGAGTTGCCAGTTAACGTTAATTTCGTACAGATGGCGCTGATTTTAACGCTCATATCTACTTAACACCAAAGTACATACTTTTGTCTACGGCAAAAATGACAATAAGAAAAAATCTTTCTTTTCTAGCGGCCTTTCATCTCCCAATATTTGTATAGTTTCTAAGGTTCACCCTGTATACAAGAAATGTGCAATAAATGATATCACACCCACCAAAAAAGTTTGAGAATAGTTCGATATGGGTTATTCTAATGTTAGAGCATGTAAATCCATTTGGCAACCATTTTTTTTCTGTCACAGTGCATCAAAAAAATCTTTTACTCTTTCTTAATTATCATTTCTTCCTGTTAGTTTTTGAATTCTTCGTTTTTTTTTTATTTTCGTTCGTTCCATCGTAATGTGCATTATTATTATTATACGTAGAACCAGACGCACCAATCCCACCACCAAAGGGGCTATACAGAAGAGCGTCAGAACCAGGTAAAGTCAGAATGTTAAACCGTGAAAAACGAAATATTGATATTGTGATTCTTTTTAATTATTTTGCATTTGAAGGGCATGTTATTAAAAATACCTGTGCTGTATGTGAAATTAGCTAAGCATTGGATAATATTCAATAATACAGTTCGTTATAGTAGGCTAAAACATTCAAGAATTTAATTTGCACAGCGTCTAATTGTGTCGAAGCTATGGACAAGTAGGAATTGGGTAGAAAGTAGGCTTTTACATTAATTACCTTTAATGAAAAATATAAAAAATTCTGTGCCAATACTCTCTGGCAAGAAGGTAATATAACCATGATATTATATGCATATACATATAAATATTAATGAAAAATGTAAATATATAC
>JARFOC010000393.1:708834-758896 GCA_031763485.1 Osmoderma eremita | reverse complement strand
TGCTTGAACCAACGGTTAGAAGACAAACGTTTCAAGTTGAATTTACTTTCTCGCTCTTGTATTAAACGGAAATTGTAAGAAATGCACTGAATAACATATGAGTATTATTGCTATATAAATCAATTACGCGTGGGTAAAGAACCATTGGGCCTACAGTATATACTTTAACTCATTTTATTTCGGTGCTTGTACACCTTACACATATTCAACGCATCTTTTGTTTTTGGTTCGACAACCGGATAATCGAATATCCCACGCGGGTAACGGTAAAATCGCTCCCCATGCTGCGTTGTACCAACGATTTTGACCGGTTAAAACAAAAGAACCTCCTACCTGCGTATAAGTTTTAGCAGGATGTAAGGTATAACACATGAGAAGTCAGCGTTTGAAAGATTCGCGTATTCCGGACGTCCGTTTAGCAGGCGATAATCGCATCCAGTCGCCTTAGATCTTGATCACAGTCGAAAGCGGTCGTGCGCGTATTAGAGGCATAAAAAATGCGGCAGGTCGATCATCAGCGGTTCGTGCGCTTCTGCCGTGCAATATTATTAGATAATCGATAGCTAGGAGCGACGTAGTTGCTTATAGATAATAACGCGATTGCGAGCATATGCCTAGCCTTCTATCTACGTAATATAGGATCGTCGGCGAAACACGACTGGAGAGCAAAAAAAAAAACAGTCGAAGCGCGACCGTAGAACAATTAATTGCCGCGCACCTGATCTGATCTCGAGCGGTGTTAATAAATTTCGTAGTTAAATCACGAGGTATCGCGTCAAATCATTAATATGTGCAACGGAATTCTCTTCTGTTATGAAAAGTGTTCTTTTTCATTAAAGGAATAAATAAAGAGAAATTGTTATATTTAAATAAGTGACAGATCATGGCAGTGAATCTGCGTAGAAAATCGCCGGACTTCGCTAGGAAACGGGAAGTGCAGCAACAGTACAGGCATACCATAGCGAATCTACCCATGGTCTACGGGCCGATTCCGTACAGTTAGTATGAGTATGAGAATCACGTAAGCCAGTGCAACGACTTTACTATTGTTGCGATTATTATGGTTACGTTACTAAATGCGTCTTACGCCGTAGAAATTTGCGCAAATTCTTCGGCCGGAGACTGACCTTCAATCGGTGTAGAAAAATTTGTAAATATTATGAACACACGTGGAGATGGCTGTATACAGTGCTGTACAAAATAATTCGTTCGTACACATGCATATCGTATTTGAATAATTTATTTAAAAATAATTTTAGGCGGGCTACATAATAAATTCTCATTCATTTTGCATTAAATTTGATGAATATAAAATTTTAATAGAAAATTGGGGGAGGGGCATTACCAACCACCACGAAAATTACCAAATTTTAAAATTATTATATATATATATACAGGCTGGTTGATTTTTCATTGTGCACTCATTATTTCCGTGAGAATCAAAGTATTAAAAAAATTCAAAGACATATCTGATACAATATTTTGTGCTCTTTCCAGTCAGGTAAGATAGATCGCTGTACTTTCAAAAACAAAAGAGGAGCGAATGACAGTTTGGTTTTCTTAAACTGAACACGCAGTATTTTTCTGCATATTTAGATAGGTTATGAAATTGCGAATGCAACGACGCTTTAATTTCTAATTTCATCTCCTTACGCAACAAATAACGTCATAATAACAAAACCATAAATTACACAAGTAGGCCGTGAATTTATTTCACAAAAACAAAAAATCAAAAATGTATCCTACTATAGAAACTGTTCAAAATGTCCGCTATTTTTGTTGATGCACATCTGAGCTCTGTATAAATTATGTCGACATTTCACATTTCCAAAGCCTACTTATGTATTTTACATTTTTTTATGAAGTTATTTATTGCCTAAAGAGAAGAAATAAAAGCGTGGCCGCATTCAGAATTTAACAAATATGCAGAAAATACAGGGTGTTCAATTTAAGAAAGCCAAACTGTCATTCGCTCCTCTTTTGTTTTTGAAAGTACAGAATCTATCTTACCTGACTGGAAAGAGCACAAAATTTTGTATCCGACTTGTCTTTGAATTGCTCAAATACTTTGATTACTGTCAAAATGTTTCATTAGTTGTCACTGCATTGCTGGTTTGACGTAAATTTTTCCGAATAAATCGTGATAAGGAAAGTAAAACTGATCCATCGCACCAACAATGAATACGTTGACATGTTGTCAATTTAAGGTGACGTACGCCAGAATTCTGCTGCTGCAAATCGATTGTATGCTGAGCGGTTTCCTAACAGGCCAACACCTATTCCAAAACTAAGCGCTTTTATGTGAATCAATACATGAAAATATTTTTTTACTGATTTTGAACTTAAGGTAGTTTAAATCAAAACACGCAACTACAACTACAATAATTATTTTCAAAAAAATCAATAATTACATCAAAAATTAGTAGATCAGATTGATTGACCTTGAGCCAAAAGAATGGGGACCCACGAATATTCCACCTTCCTTAATATCTTTAATTATTTAATGTTCTCATAAAGTTTCATCATCTTATCCTTCATTTAAATGGCTTATTTTCTACAAAATATTGCAAATCCCCCAAAAGTTCCCGTGTATGGTAATGAATTTTAAAACTTCCACGCAACCCCATTTGATGAATATGTCTATTAATATAGGAATAGTTTTCTGGTTTAAGTTTGCACATGAATAGTATAGAATTGTACCGGTTTTATACACAATTTCAACAAACATTCCTTTAACTGTTTTGGTACCTATATCCAGTCTATTTCATTTGCTAAATAATAACTGCAAACTCAAGTATCATTGGACCTAGTAAGTTTTCCTGTCAAGCCAACACCTACGTATCCATTATTACCCCTCTATTAAAACAAATATCTACATGAGAAAACTGTTCAGTACTCTAGCAGACACAAAAAACAAAACGGGCACAGCATTTGTGGCTTTATTATTTAGCGATATACCGGCAGAAAGTACAGTTATGATATGCTAGATTAAAAAATACAAACTCATTTTTTTGCAACTAAGAATAAGAAAGGAGGCCCTCAAATAAATTTACAGGCACAGAAAATTGTGTAAAATATATAAACTGCTTAATTTGGAACCCCAAATTTGATTTTGTTTCGGGAAAATCCGGAGTGGATCCTAGGAGGTGCTAAGATATGAATAAAATAACCGCAAATATATAGGAAAGTAAACACTACAAACTATAACCTGAATTGTATCATAAAAAAGTATGTCGATTATCCATTAGAACTGATTCGGGTAAACTGATATATTTGGAATTAAAACAGAAAATATATTTAGAGACAGCGTCTGATCCAGGTTTTCTTCAGCAAACATTATTAAGTTATTATTAATAGTTTTGGACAAAATTCCTTTTTCATTCTGTAGTATGAAGTCATCTACTGCATTGCATATTTTTGTTATTCAAAATTTAAAATTTCTGTGCGTAAAATACATGCAGTGTGAGAGGCATCTATCTGTGTTTCGTCAAAAGTATGCTATCCATTTCTTCTTCTTCTTTTTTATCCTTCTACCCCCTTAGAGTGTCGGATTGGAGGTCCTATTTTTCTATGGTTCCCTGTTCTTCGCGAGCCTTGTCATCTCAATCAATGATTTGCCTCTACACGTACCCATTTCTTCGATCTTCTGCATCCACCTATTTCTGGGTCGTCCTCTTTTTCTTCCCTGCACTCCACCTGATTCCGCTATCTTTCTTAATAATGTGTCTTTTGCCTTTCTCATTGTGTGGCCGAACCATCGTAGCTGTTTTCTTTCCGTAAATTCCACTATTCCCTCTTGCCACAGTGAGTCCCTTATTCTTACATCTGGTATTCTATCGTATCTTGACCTTCCCTCGATTTTCCTCAAGAACATCATTTCCGTCGCATTCAATATACTTTCCTGCTTTTTATTTGTGGTCAAAGTTTCACTTGCATACGTTAATGTAGGTCTCGCTAATGTGTTGTATATTTTTAATTTTACTTCTTTATCAATTTCTGTTTTTCCTAATATTGTTTTGTTGATTGCATAATATATATTTTTTGTCTTCTGTATTCTATGTGCTATGTCTGTTCCTATTCTTCCATCCTCTGTTATCACTGAACCCAAGTATTCAAATGCACTCTATCATCTCTTCGTTATGTTTGTTGCTTATTATGACGAAGAGATGAGAAAGATAGAAATTTCAAAATAAATTTTAAAAAAATCCAAAATTCAATTCCAGCATTCTAGAAGAATGCATTTGTTCTATTTATCAACATAGAAATGTTGCATAATAGATTTGGAATATGCGGTAACCAAAAGCTAGCTTATTAGTATCGGTCGGCGAATCTAGGTCGAGAATGCAGATATACCAGCGCTCTCTCCATTTCCCTCCTCTCTTTAGGAAGGGATATGGGCTTCTATCAATATGAAATAGAGGTGGGTAGAGATGTGACGGGTAGAAAACCTAAAACCGACGGGCAGTACTTATTAAGCATAATTTCACAGAATAGCTTTCCCTGAATGCTACTTGGAATTTTTGTTTTGATACGAAGCAAAATGGATTATAAATTCTTTCTGGAACCAACCATATAAATTTGTCTACCGCAATCTTTGTAAATCTAAAATTACGCGCCTAATATTCATAATCAATTCGTAAAGGTTACAGACAAATCGATGAAGCATTGGAATAGTTTACATTATTTCAAAATTATTTATGTATGTATGTGCATATTTTATCTATTCCACCGTAGAGAAAACACGTGCTTAGAAAAAATACCGAACTGTGAAGGCCAAGATTTTCGGTTCGTTCTCCAAAACGTTTGTACAATAGTAACAGTTTTAACATCTCTATATTTATTTAATGTTAATAGAACAAGTGTTTACAATCTGATACAATGATTAAACATTTGGTATTTGCAACATACAACACAACTTTGGATTTTGACCTGAAATTGAAACACTATACCTACCTATAAGACGGTATCTCAATAATTATTATGATGTAATATTAATGGTGTAATATCAACATGCTTAGAAATATGTATGTGTCTTGTCCAGTGCTTATTGCATGACCTATAGTGCATAAAATAAAATGGAAAAAAAAGCAAAGTATCAAATAACACGCAATGCAATAGCAACGGTTACATGTGCACACAAACAGAAGCATCAGTACACATAACACAGATATACTATATTATAGAGGTCAAATCTGGTGTTTTGCACTTGTAAACTAATCTGATTTTCAATGCCTGCACTCATATACATACATACATGATACTGGAAGTAATTCGAACTTCCCGTTATAGTTCCTTTTTTAAGTTCTTCGGGAAATAAGTTCTAGTCGTTATGAATGAAATGATTTGTTGTGCACATTGTGGTATACAAGTGTTTAATGGATAATTTTTAAAACTAGCAATAGAAAAATTATAATGAAAATAGAAGGAATTATACTTCATTCGCGTTAAGAATGAAGTAGGTAGCACTGCGATCTGCGTACGTATCACACAGGAGCAATACGGGTATATCCGGGAATAGCGGCAAATTTAAACTTATTTCTATCGGAACAGCCAATTAAAATCTCAACAACTTGGGTAGAATACCAATACCTTATCAATAGTCAATAGTCTATCAATAATGTTTGCTTGTTTGAAATATGCAAAAAAACATGTTAAAAATCGAAACATACATCTTTGCGTTATGGATTCTTTTAAAAAATGATGGATATTTATTTTTCTCAATTTTTTATCACTGATATAATGAATTCCTGCACAATATCTTCGAGAATATTGTCAAGCTGGTACATTGTATTTTCGTCTGCAATAGCATGTTTAGCACAGTTTCCCAACGTTCAGTGTTTACACGATCTAATCCCTCAAGCAACAGTGTTATGACCTCAGGCAACGTGAATATTTATTGTTAGCGGAAACAGATGTTTTACCTGCGCCCAATCTTAATCCAATTATTAGTCCTAATGTTGTACGAGCACTTTGCCCACATCAAATATGCTTCCCTTTAGGGTTTTTCGAAAGGCCTTCTTCATTCCTATCAGCACTGTAATATACCATTATAAATTATCATAAAAATAGACCTTATTGACAAAATATTACCTGTAATAATTGTAACTATGGCTGTGTAGCTGTAAAATGATCTGCTTTTAATTGTTAAATTTGAAAAGATAAAATACAAACATGATACCAAACTAGAACACGACGTAAACAACACTGACGTTTTTTTAAAGACTCTATTAGCACATAAAACATAACAGGCAAGGTGAAACAGTGTCAATATACTTTGTATTTATAATAAATGTACAAATTACAGAACTTTGAGTACCCTCTTTATGGTATTGCTTTTTTTGTAGTGTAAGATGCATTTTTTGAGACATCCTGTATAATCTAGTTACCGATTATTGACATTTCTCAGTTTTAGAGCCAAGAATTTCTAATAATAACCAAGAATAATGTAACTAAAGTTTATTATCCTGGATATCCATAGGGGTTTTCAGTCTCTGATCGACTCAATTCTCCTTGATAAAATTCTTATAAGAACAAGAAATATGTGTACTATTGAATATTGTCAACTTCTGCTTTCAGTTGAACTTAATAAATAATTAATAAATAAAGTCGGCAATTGCCGAGTTTATTTTTGTAAATATTCTGCAAATAACCCAGAAAAAACAATTTAAGTGGAATTTAGCAACCCCAAAAGAAATAATGTTAACTTAGGTACTACATTTCTTACTATAGAATGGAAACTGCTTCAACCTTAACAAAGCTTAAAAGTGAGTGAGTTACTTGCCGCAATTCCTAAGACAAATCTGCATTTTTCTTCTTAATTCAAATGTTATTCGGAATGTTTTTTACATATAGCTTAAGACACGAAAATTTTCTTTGATCTCAATTAAATCTTCTGGACGTCGACCTATTTAGTTTCACAAGATCTTCTGTTAATATACTTTAACATTGCCAACATCTGTTCATTAAACTAAATATGTACTAAGTACATGTGCATGTCATACTTCAGTATCTGTTCTGCAACACAATTTTCCCAGTGCGTTACACAAATTACAATGAAACAGATCCAACGAGATTTATGAATGAAAACATTCATTATGTCTCTTGTAAAGTTCTTAACATTCGACCCAGATATTTATACCTTGTCATTACATAGTTGCTTTCCAAATAGAGCTAACGGAATTAAGTGTAAAACACGTACAGTTGTAGTATGAGTAGTTTTGATGTACAACGTGCACCAACATAAACAACATTGTTTTTACTGGTGTATGGGATAGCACGGGCTAAAGTGGGGCTAAGAAAGTGACCGGACAAGACTTTTACGACTTGGAGTACTACGCCAAGATGAGGCTAAGTAAGTACTTAGTTTTCTCTCGCTATCGCTCGCGTAAACATCGATCAACAGAACTCAACTTGAGCAAGCGGGAAAATCTAAATTAAAATAAATACGAAGTGCATTGGTGTCAAATATTGCCTAAATTACTTTTTCCACTGTAAAGGATGAATGTCATACTTAAAAATAATTCCAACGTTAATGGACGTAAGTAATATTTTTAGTATACAATTTTCCCCGGTATATCTTTTAAATTACCCACGCCAAACAGAACAATACTTCAATATTTACGCTTTCCGCTTTCGATGATGTAACAAGGCAAAAACGTTATTCCCATTCAAGGCTGTGTGTTATTTTTGTATACAAAACTTCGTTTGTGCGACGATGATAGTGATAGAGCGTTGTGAATTGTGTCTCTCCGCACTATCTGAAATTGTCTGCTATTATTTTTTGAAGCGGACAAAAGGAGATACATTTGCAAATTCTTAGTGTGGTATATCTATAAGGAGATATATAGGTGGAGTTTTGTCGAGGACGGTATGAGTCATTTAAATTAGCAGACAATGATGCTGAATATAAAAGAATTCCCGTCTTCTGTATGTGTTCTTGAGTGCACAATGTACAATATCATTTGTGTTGAAGGTGAATGTCTCAAGTTCAAATTGTTAAATACATTTATGTATTTTATAAATAAATGAGGATTGATTTGATAGCATAGAATCTTTAGGAAAATTTTTATTACGAAATATTACTATATACACACATAGATATACAATAGAAACAGCAAATGTCAACACATTTTGGGTGTTGGCCTTAAGCCAGTACAATATCTTGGCCAACTATTTGCCGTTTCATTATCGTCATGAGATAACACAAATAAGGTATTTTAAAAATTACACTAAAACGTATAAAACATCCTACGTGGGGGCATGAGTTTGTATATAAAAAGTTAAATTTTCTATTATTTGAAATGTTTTCTCCTACTTATTTCACAAAAAAAATGTAAAACGCTAAAATGTACGAGCGGTGACATGGTTCGAATTCCATTGAGTTTAAAATGACCGCCAACAAGAAATAATGTCAAAATAAGTATTCAAATAGCGCGCCCAAATTGAAAAATGCAAGGAATGTAACGGCTTCATGATGAGTAACACATTGTTAGCATACATGGACTTGAATTGAATATGCAGGAACAATAATTATTGATTTATTCATATTAAAGGGATTTTCTAAATAATATATTTCAAGCCAAATCCGTCAAATATTTTTTTGGAAACTGTCAACTTAGCCTGTGACTTGCCTGCGACTGTGATGAATGCAATAATTTCATTGGTCAATATGATGTACAGTTTTATCATAAAAATGCCACTTACTTTCCGCCCTCGGGCAGAAAAGTACAACTTTCCTCCCTGCTGGGAAAAATATATATTTTTCCCAGCAGGGAGGAAAGTTTTATTTAATTTTGCAAACGATTTCTTTCTAAATTATTTATGGAAATATCCAAATTAGTTTCGATAAAAAGAATCAAAGAAATATTAATTCTTTAAAATTGACATTTGACATAAAAAATTAAAAACGCAACAAATGGTGACGTCAGCTTGCAACATAACCTATAAATTTTACAGAGTCGCCGCGAAAATATGTGGAAAACGAAGTCACCATTCACTACAGGACGCCCGTACGTCAGGAGATCAAGGAGGCGTTGAGCGAGGACGAGCTGCAGCGAAGGCAAGCGGAACACATGAAGAAGATCTACCAGGAAGAACGTCGAAGAAAATACCTGCAGGTTAGCCATTCACTCGATGTAAGTAGTAGAAAATTTAGGCCGAGTAGCAAGCAAGATTGAAGAGTTAGGTTTGAAGTTACTTGCCGGGATTTTTAATGAATTGTAGAGTTATGGTTTAATCAGCTAAAATAATAACAAGCGAAGCACGGTTTGTATGTCGTATGTTTTGGGTGTTTTTTTTATTGTTAGTATAAAGTGTCCATTTGTTTTTATTTTCTAATTCCAAACTTTAACACCTAGTAACTGGTATTATAAAAATGAATAAAAGTGGTACTATGTCCAGGATAGCATTTTCATTAATAATTTTATTTTTAGTCTTGATAAGAAGTGTATTTTAACAGTTTTCTTCTGTCTATTAATCACAGATCTTAGCTTACAATAATATCATTTTTTTTACATCATACATGGAAGTTAACGCCTAAATTCAAATTAATTTTGATCTTATCAGCCACAAATGAACAAAAACATTAATTTACTCAATTAAATCCTCGATCATAATACAGAAATTACCGATTCAATCTTCAGGAATTGCAAGATATGACCAGCCGAAGACACGCGGACAATTTCATCCCCTCCCAGAAATCGCCCATCCCCCTAAATCGCTACGACGACTTCCTAGACGACTACAGCCCCAAGCTGAAACCGAGACCCAGATCTCCGGAACCCAGACTCGTCGCCAAGGCGCTGTACAACTTCGTAGGTCAGTCGGCAAGAGAGTTGACCTTCCGCAAGGGCGACATCATATACATTAGGCGACAGGTAGACAAGAATTGGTACGAGGGAGAGCACAACGCGATGGTGGGGCTCTTCCCGGCGAACTACGTCGAGGTAAGTGAGAGAAGAGTCGCCTTGTGAATATTCGGATTTGTGTTTATCTTGTAGATATTCGGAAAGTTGCGTTTCATTTTCTTTTTTCTACGTATAGTAGATATTTCTGGTTTGGAGGTGAAAGTTAATCGGTGCTTAAGCATTAATGGTGTCTGTTTGAATTATTGACATGAAAATTTCACTTAAATAAACATCACAGGTTCATGTGTGTTACCAGTATTCTTGAAAAAAGATCACCTAACCATAAAATATTATATACACGACTGATTCAATTGATAAAGTTCGTTATTTCACATACAGGTAGAGAAACGGAACACCTTTAATACCAATTTCAATATAATAGGCCGGTATTTTACTGCATCAAAGATATTACAAAAAATTTGATGAAATATGTCAGAGTGTAATGTACCAACCATCTTTTATAAAGTTAGACATGTTCGTTACACAAAATATACATATATCATAAAACCTTTTATTTTGTTATATTTGTCAAAGGTGTTTGATAATACCGACCCTCGGCTTGACGCATTGATCGCAGCGGTAATGCGAGGAACGTTAACAGCTTCCTTAACCATTTTAGTATTGAAAACACTGTTTATCATCCCATAAATGAAGCTAATTTAAATACTTAAAAAGAATGTTCCTAAATCAAAGAATACTTACCAGCGACGACTCGTGAGTATTTTTAATGAGCGGGTCGCAGTAGCCACAAACGTTGAACATTTATTATTATTAAAAATAAATAAATTGTCTCAAAATGTTCTATTTCTTTAATTATATTTGGGTGGGCAGCGCCAACCCTGCCACCCCCGACGAGCCGCCACTGGGCATCACACATTACATTACACAACACCACAAAGAGGCGTGGAAGGATTTTATACATTACAACACGAATTTATCACATAAGCAATGAAACGCCAGTGTAGTTAACCGAGCTCAAGTTGCTACCATAGAATGCTAAGACCCGATCAGAAGGATCGTCCGCTGATGTGATAGTACGAGAACCACCGACGCAGCATTTACATCGCGATGTAGTGCATATACGGCCAGAGCTTGCTGTTGTGACGATGACGGAATTATCAGATTAAAATTAAATTGTAAAAAGTCAGAAAAACTCATAGTGAAATAACAAATGCAAAGGAGAGGGTTATTGGAAAAGTGTAATGAGAAAGATTTGAAGGAGTTGGAACGAGTGGCGGCAATATAAGAAAGAACAGAGTGGAACATCACACATACACAAACATACAAAGGGTAGTTAAGGGATTTTACAATTGAATTTATCCCTTAAAATTATCTGTATGTATTTATTGTAATAGTAACATTTCCAAATCATATTTTCAATAGGTTTTTGATATTTTTAAAGATTACAATTTCTTTATTAAGCCAATTATAATTAATTTATCAATTGTCAAATAATTCTCATTCAGAAGTTGACCGGCTTGTGTCAACCTGACATAAAGCACTAAAATTCAAATTATTTAAAATTCATTAAGAAATTAGAATTTCGTAACATTGCAGTATTGGTCTTTCGGTTTTATATAACCAACTTTGTAGTTCTGGTAATGGAAAACAATAGACGGAATGAACAATTTAGAAGTTAATAAATATATAAAAATGCCAATCGTAATTAATGTCAGTATTTACTGGCTTATCACTGTTGCCCTATAAGTGCCAAGCATCTTGATATAATACAGATAAATAAATGACGATATGAAAATTCACAACATCCGTTAATCTTATAGATAAGGGAACATAGATTAAATTAATGTGATGTTTTAGGTTTGGAATTTGAATAATACTTTATATCGTTTTCATGAACAAAAAAAAGAGTTTATCAATGTAAATGTATTGTTGGTAATTAACAATTTGAATGAATTTTTTAAGGTGTAAAACTATAAGCAGTAGGCAGGTGTATAGGTACTAATTATAAGTACTATAAGAAACTCTACATATACTTAGTTTCAAAATAATTTGATTCGCGTTTTATCATCTATTTTAATTTGACTAGCAATACTTAGAGTTGATTTAGCTCATAAGATATAATAATATGAATCTATTGGCTCAAATATATAGGAATACACACACACATACAGAATTATATTTTTATTTAGAACGCGGGCTTCATTGTATTATTGCTACAACGTTGCCAAATAGGACCGATAGAGAAGCACAGGAATCTCCGCGAGAGTGTAGAGCATTGATATACTACATTGGCAACTAGGACGTTTTTTATACGATACATGTGTTTCGCTCCTATTAATGATTGTTGATTTTCCAAGCCAGTGTATGCATTACCCATACAGGCAGAAAAGACTGAATCACCTTATGGTGCTATTCCATTAATCTTCAATCGCTTCAAAAATGTTCTAATTGGTGTAAAAAAATCATTCCCTTCACTTTGCAAACACATAAGGGAATTTTCTTTTGTATGAATCCATACGAAGTGCTACGCTACTTCCTCGTCGAGAATATTACCGTAAGAGCCTAAGCTCACAGACCGAAACGAAACGAAAACGCAACCCGAAGATACGGCGTAGAAACGGAGAAAACGGCATAGCACCACGTCCGGTGCCATCTGGCTGTATAAATTCGGTTTTTCTAATCCACCACAAGGTGAAATGAAATTCTATTCGTTTTTGTCCTAGAATATCTTCGAGGTTCCCAACAATAACCACACAATAACTTCAACTTAAACACACACAAATTTGATATTTTGAGGTAACCCAAAATAATACGACTAGCCAGGTCCCTTTACGGTAAAAGTGCCGGTTCGAGCGAACGGAAGTGTTAGATCGTGTCGTCACAAGAGTGGGATAATTGTTGGACGTTACCTTATTGGTGCTAAGGTCTCGCGTGTCCAAATGGACCACGTGCCCTTAATTTGATTGAAATACTTGAAATTTGACGTGATTCCTTCGTTTCCGCATTCTTGTTTGATTTGGGGCGGTGGATTCGAAATGAACCGTAACAGAAGGACTTCATTTCTGTTTTAGTTATCTTGATCACTTCTCAATTGTTGTCAAGCAAATAAAATTAAAGTAAATTTTATTCCTTCATTTTCTTCCAGATCGTCCCTTACGACGGTGTCAAGACGACAGTACGCAAACCTCACGAAGGTCAAGCCAGAGCCAAGTACAACTTCATCGCCCAGACCCACTTAGAATTGTCTCTCGCCAAAGGCGAGCTAGTCGTCATTACTCGGAGAGTCGACGACAATTGGTTCGAAGGGAAAATCGGTGGACGCAAAGGCATCTTCCCCGTTTCCTACGTTGATGTGTTAATTGACCCTGGCTCCCCACCACAAGCCGCTCCTTCGCCCCCTAAACCAGTAGCAGCGCCAGCTGCACACTCGCTACTCTTAAACGGATCTTTGGGAGGTAAAGAATCTATGGGCCCCCACAATTACGTACCGCCCTTCCACGGAAGCGATTCCACCACCACAAGTTACCACGCCAAGCCCGTACAAGTCACCGGAAGCAGCACTTATGGTTCGCTGAGTCGGACGAAAAATTTGAATCAAGCCCTACACATAGATACTCAATCCGAACCTGTACCGTAAGTGTCAAATTATTTTTTCTCAATACGTAACAAATTAATTCGTTGGTGTTTTGTTTTTTGAAGTTATCGCGCCGTCTACAAGTATAAACCACAAAACGAGGACGAACTCGAACTGCTAGAGGGCGACACCGTTTACGTCTTGGAGAAATGCGACGACGGTTGGTACGTTGGGTCCAGTGACAGGACAGGGGCCTTCGGAACTTTTCCCGGTAATTACGTGGAGAAAATTTAGCGTCTACCCCCGCCAATTTATTACGTTTAACATCTGATTAATCTAGAGTGTAAAGCGAAAAGAACAATTGATTGTGTTTTGTTTTAATATAAGACAGATCTAAGCGCACAAAACTGACGCCAAAATAATGCGTTGGATATGATATTTACCCACAACTATGCTAGCTGCGTAAGCATTGCCATTTTTCCATCTTGAAGATAAATAATGTAAAAAAAGCAATTGAGGTGGAATGTTAACATAAAAAAAACCTTTCTATTTTTTTAAATTTGATTTTATAAGTTTAACTCGTAAAATATATGACATATGGTGGATGACCTTGAATATATTTCTGTCATCTTAAAAAGGAATTTAATGTTTTTTCAACTCCTTTCAATCTTGAAAAAACCATATTTTAGGTCAGCATGTATATGCATGATATTTATATATACGGAGTGGTTAATTTCATATGTATATTTTTAATGACGATAGTTTCATTATTTACTTTAAATTAAAATCTATTTTGACATATACGCATTGAATCCAGCCTGTATATGAATTTTAATAGAAAATACTTCTTTAGAATTGTATATCTAGTCATTAGCCAAATAAAAAAAGCCGGTAGGATTCTAGTTCTATTAATTTAATTTTGTTTTCTCTTGTTTTGTTTTATGTTGGTTTATTCTTACTGTTTGATCACCAAAAATCAATAAAATTGATAATTAACCTTTTATTATTATTATATTATCTATTAGTTATTATTACATTACATTTATTTTTGTTACATAAATAATTATTAATAATAACTTTGTATATAAATGTTTTCAATAAATATTTTATGTACACAGCATAACTGTATAAATATTATATATTATGTTATGTGGAGTATTGTAATATAATGTATATACTACATACAACCAAATATTATACCAACATATATATGGGCAATGGTTAGCTCGGTGGGTGAAACGCAGATATCGCCAATAACCATTTTTAGGCGACCAGACGAATAATAATAATTATTATTCAGGGCCCACGTCTCACAGGCATATGTGACGGCAGGTCTTATGGTTTCATAGATCCTCTCTTTTGTTCTTTTTTGACACATATTTTGACTTTATGAGACTCTTCAGGCTTCCGTATTTCCGGTATCCTTTTGCAATTCTTGCCTGGATTTCTTGTTCAAATTTACTTACTCTCTGGAAAACATGTTTTTTGTTGTTTTTTGTGCTCACCACCAGATGAATTCTCCCAAGGGTTTTTCCCATAACCATATATTTCGTTTTATTTTGATTTATTTCCAGATCAAATTGCCTTGTTTCCTGTTCTAGTCTGTTTGTAATTTTCCTTAGTTCATTTTTTGATCTTGTCATTATTGTTAGACCATCTGCGAAGGCCATAGCCTGGTGTTCATTATTAAATATGGTTCCCGTGGCCTTTATTTTACTTTTTTTTAATATCAGGTTGATAGAATAACAATGACTAACAAACACTGCTAGTATGTTGGTAGTATAGATATTTGTTTGATCGTCTGAAAATTGACTATTGGCGACATCTGCGGTTTCCCAATGGAACTAACGGTTGACCAAATATATATTAATAATATTAGATGCAACTAATGCAGTAATTATGGTACAGTACAAAATTATAACATGTAAAGAATCCATGGATGAGTCCCATTTACGTTTAATGTGTATTTGTACTCTCAATTCCACTGTACCACATTGTATATTGCTATACGTACCAAAAAAAAGAAAGAATCGGTATTTAAAACATAAGTGAATTTATATTATGAAGACGTTCTTCCAAATATTAGAAAAAATATTAAAGTTTAATGATTCAAAACCGATTTTAATCGAATACATTGCTTTAAAAAATAAATTTGTTCATCCATACAGATCGTATAATCCAATTAGGTATTATTAACGCTATTAAAATAATAGAAAAATTAATTAGGAATTTATATAATCAATAAATGTACCTAACACACCATTTTAGAGAATTAATGTAAGGAAAATTAAATAAGTGTTCCTCTGAATTTTAGTCAAACTCCAAATCTCTTAAAATAATTATGTATTTATGTATGGCTTATAAAGTAACAATTCTAATGAAAAAGAATGCATATTTAATACGATAAATTATTATAATGTAATTACTTATATACAAAGACTATTAAAATATTGTAATAGCAGTGCCTTCATGTAATACAATACATTTTCTTAAGAAAATAAGAACAAAATATATATGAATATGATAATTATCCAATATAATCGTTGTACACTCATCCTTCATATATTTACAAAAATAGGAAATCTATTATGTACCGATCGACTAAAATTATAAGTGATATTTCTATCTCTTGCTTTGGATGAATCCAAATTCAAAGATATGGGCCGTTTTCTATTAATTCAGTAATATAACGGATTATTATTATTACAAGTTATATACAGTGCGGACGTAAATTCTCCCCCCCCCCCCTCTTAACTTTTGAAAGGAATAAGATAGGGAAACGAACCAAAGACGAGGTGAAATTAGAGGCAAATTATGATATTTTGGTTATAGGGAGATGCACTGGACTCAAAACGTCAGATAGATGGCGTTGTTATCTTTAATCAGAATAAATAAATCGGCATAAATATTTTGACGTTTCTATTAAATTCTAAAATACGTTCCTAGGAAACATGCACCATTAAATAAATACCAGGGTTATCAGAAAGGTAAAGTACCTCCATCTTTTATTGCGAATATGTCCGTAAAAACATAGAAAATCGTAAAACTGTTTCCATAGGCGTAAACATAATAAAAACATCTTACAAATGGGGTTTTATATAAACTTACTTTCCATTTAAAATATTAAAGACAACAACGCCATCTATCTTACGTTTTGAGTCCAGTGCATCTCGCTATAACCAAAATATCATAATTGCCACTAATTACACCTCTTCTTTGATTTGTTTCCCTATCTCATTCCTCTCAAAAGTTACGAAAGGGAGGGGAGACAATTTACGTCCGCACTGTATAGCGATGATGTTTTACCTTTAATGTTTTAAGTTTTATTTATATTATATATAACAATTGTTTTACAATAAATATCACATTAAATGAAATGCGTTTCTTTTCTCATCGACTTGGTCGACCAAAATAGCTTGGTGATTGATGCAACTTGTTCGACTTTAAAATGTGAAGCAGAAAAAAAATAAAACTTACCTTGATTTTATGAAATTAGCACGTGTTGCTCCGTTTATGCAATGATCGTTGCCAAGATATTTTTAACTGTCATTCCCGCGTGGCAAACATTACTGTCATATAAACTCAATTTGGATATTAAACCCATAAACTTTTAATCCTATTATGTGAAAACAATACGCGTTACACACTTAAGTGAATGTTAAATTGGGAAAGTAAAATAGAAAATTACTTATTGGTGACAACCGCCCTACCGTCGCTATAGCAACAGTCACTGTCACATAAAATAAATAATAATAGAAATACCACATGATCTAAATGACGAAAATGCTAATTATTTTGCTTGTGGCAAATGTGCTATTATCAAGGCCTATGAACGACCAAAATATAATCTGCAATTTATTATCGATTGCAGTAAACAAGTATAATAAAAATAGATAGGAACTCCTAACATTCATTATCATATTTTGGTATTCAACTTTTTCAATTTTATAATCAAAGATTAACAGTGCCTGATGCAATTACTTCAATTATCTTGGAGAGAAATATGTAATATGGCACCATATCTACAATACTTAAATATAAATAAATAACATTGCGATGTCTATTTCTATTACATCAAATCACTGGTATTTCCAATGCTTGTAGTATGTATATGTTGACAAAAAGAAATTTGTTTATAATGGGCAACATGACCATTTTTTAAAGTTATTATTCAAATAAACGACCTATTGTGTCACAAGGTAATCGTAAGACGAACGTAGGTGTAAAACACTGTTCACTACTTTATTACAACTACAACACTAACGTAGTGAAATGTAAAACGTCCATTCGCTATCTCGTTGTGTTATGTTGTATATGTATGTTATTCATGTGTGTTGGTTGGAAGTGTATCGATATTCGCATGGATATATTATTTGAATATCAAAACAATACTACACATAAATATATTTAAAGTTTGAAAGTGTTTATAAGCTAAAACCAAAATGAAATTCAAATCAACAAAATGCGCGGGAAAACAGTCTCATTCGCCATGACGTCGTGGTAGCAGAGATTTCGATGCAAATTCATATCATGTTCCTGGTATTGTCAAAATGACGTGTCGTTACGATTTGATTAATAGAATAAAAATAAAAAAATTAATAATGATTAGAGTTGCGGTGCGTCAACATAAAAAAAAATATCTCAATTAAGACTGTTTGTACTGTGGGTTCAATTGAATTTATATTGGAGTAGGCTTCGTGTTTTATCACACAGTTTAATATTGTTAGATATTCTGTGGTTTAGTAATGCCACTGCATGGCAGACTGGCAATGCTTTTGTTGCTTTAAAATGCTTCGTTAAAAGTGCGTGGTTTTTATGATTGTCTTAATAATGACACCGTCTGTTACCGCTATAGCACAACTTCGCGAACATTACGCATTAAAAGCATTCTGAACCCGTTCTTTTTAATTGCGAATATCTGAGATATCACCTCACTAAAGAGATAACTAAAGTCAGTCGATTAGTAGGAACGCCAATTGAAAACAAAATTGTAATGGCTGACGACGTTTACGTCAGACCCTTGTCAGACCAATGAGAAATCATTTGCAGTCATGTGATTTTCATTTGAATTTCTGCGTAGTTTAACTGAATTAGTGCATATTTAGAAAGCAGATAGACGTATTTTGTTGTTTTGCATATTTTAGTAATTAAAAAAAAGACGATAAAAGATCACATTTTCCTATTATTTATTAAGTTACACACAAAATATTCGAATAGAATTTGGAGTATTGTTTTTACTACTTTCCCATTCGCTGTATTGACCATTCCTGCTGACAAAGCGGACATCTATTATTCTGTTTGACCCAAAGTGACATACAACAATAATGAAAAGAATGGTTGCATTCGCCCCAAACAACTACACAATCCTGCTTCCCATAGAAGTCCTTTTTGCTCTCCGCCTGGCAACGCAAACAGGCGTCCATTACTTGCACTCTACAGATAGCGCAAGTATCGCATTCGACATCCCAACTCCACATAGCAACTGCATTCCATTTTTTCAGAGTGAACATCTTTTCTGATTTTTGATTTTCCACATCCATTTTCTCCATTTTGTTCTTTATTCTTGGTTCTACTTTTGTAAAAGATTCAAGTTGTTTATTGGTACGGTAACCTAAAAAATAATGATAAAGCATAAAAAATTGTTTGGATGTATTTTTTTTAGAAGGGCAGATGCTTTGACTAATATACGCTTTGCAAAATAAAAAAAAATAAACAAAAACATGCGTGTTAAAAAGGATTTTTATTTTTAAACGCCAATGTTACATCATTTTTTCGCAGTCGCTCAATGCGATTAAAAAAATTAACGCAATCGGGCCACAATTGTTGTAATGCCGATATGGAATAGGGAAAATTAATGATTTATTTTCTGTACCGTTTCGTAAACATCTCTTTCATAACATATTTGATCGCTGCTGCTTTTATTTTGACACCACGCTAAATCCAATTATGACTCGCAAGTATTTTGAATAGCTTACAAGACATACCTCCTATTATCGAATAACTATGAAAATAGTGGCAAAAAATTAATAACGTGCATTACAATTTTATTTTAGAGGAAATAATTTGGTTTTTAGCTATCAGTACTAGCGGGTTGTACTTGACAATACATATTTTCTTTACTTCAATATGTATCCATTACCCAGAAAATTTGAATAATGTTTAAATTTTTACGAGCATATGTAATTTGATAGGTATGTCACAATTTATTTTTCGATAAATAAAACAATAGGCTTATACCCACTTGGCCGCACGCATTGTATGCTAAACTTCAAAAATTGTCTGAGCCGCTAACGATTTGTTCTTAAGAACTAGGCGGTTATTATATGAAACATGGAAGGCGCAATACGTGAAATTCATACATAAGATTTAGATAAAGTACTAAACAATGTGATCGAGTACTAAAATATCTTCATATGTTGTCTTGCAAAAAAATAATCAAGGTTATCAAAACTTAACATTAGGAAACATTAAGAAATCGCTACATACATATGTGTACATGTTACGTTGTTTGCATCCATTCATATCCTGCTAGTTTTTACAACAGCTGATGTAATATGTAAACGAGATGAATGATGATATGCGAATGATTCGTACATCTTGATTTATTTTTTATATTTCCAAACAGTAACCTGATAAGAATGCATTAATTTGGTTGGAACAGATGTTACATCAATTTTTCAATGTTAAATCGGTTTAAATACAATAAATTATAGACAATGTGGCGGTTTATTTTTCATTTATCTGGAGATTAAAAGAGTTCTTGCAACAATAAAATATTTCCGGATATATGTTTCCCTTTCAAATCTTCATATCAATCGACTGACAAAAGTACACTTTCGGTTTGGTAAAAACCGACATTTTTATTTAATTCATAGAATTACCAAGCAAACGCCAGTTCTGCATATTTCAAACATAAAGGGATTTCTATAGTTACATCACAATTGTGCAGTACTACACCGCAAAATTAGTTATAGGAAAAAAATTACACAAGTTGTCATAATCACTTCCACACATCATAAGATAATCAGTGACTCAGTTTATAGTTCGAAAATATTTACATTCTGAAGATGCTCACTGCGTATATATTTGTGTAAAACGTATTCTATTATCCGTAAAATCAATACTTAAGAAGGATAAAATGCATAACTCACCTTTTTTGCATTATCTTACAATACATAGAGAGGTTAGACTTCAACCGCAAGCAAAAGTTATTGTAAAATCTTAATATCCTTGAACTTCTTATTTGTTAACCGAGTTGAATATTGTGAAACTGATTTAAATATATCATCATGCTTTGCATTTTTTTTTATTCTAGCACTCGTTAGAAAATTCTTACGACACAATCAAATACAGATCACCCATAAACAAAAACCACAACAAAGAATGGAATGACAACCGTTAAAAGTGTATTCAGCCAATTTCAACCGTGTCAGCGATACTGATAAAGCGCTCCATTTGCTAGCTAGAAATTAAAAATAAATCATGCTTATGCAGGCATATGTAATTAACAAATAGTGGTTAGTGTATTACAATAACGTTTTACAAAGCATGTATTTATATACACACATATATTTCAACCTTCAAAAGTAAATTATGAGCCAGGGGCTTTATCGCAAATATTCTTTGTGCATTACTTTGGCACTATATTTCTTAAGTGCATAAGTACAATGAAACAAAACTAAAGTTGGACAATTGCAAGCGCTGTTGAACCTTATGCGCAGAGGAACAATCAAAAAGTATGTTCATTAGTGGGAGATTTCTATAAAGGAAACTACTTTTTGACATATTTTGTCTTCGAATTTTACCTAAAACAACAATTATTTATTTTCAGGGAATGCTAGTCCAAGTATTTACCGATGTTTTTTTATCAAAAACTTGGGAATGTCGAATTCGTATAACTGCATGAGCATTCACTCAGCAATCATATAGACTTTTTGTTCCCCAACGACATTTTCAGTCATATGCAAATAGTGGTTGAAACTTTTGTTTGTTTTGTGAATATTTTCAAAGATATTTTTTTTGTGAACATTTGCTGCTGGGCAATTGATAATTTGCTCCTCATTTAATTTAAAGTTGATGACAGCATGGCAATAGGCCCAACATAAGAAATATATTCTGTGGTTCAGGTTTAGTTTTGTGTCATAAACATTGACAATGAAAGAACAAGGAAAGATCAAGAAAGATAAACATGATATATTTAAACCTACGATTTAATTCTCACATAATGTATTTGCTGAAATACCTATATAAATAATATTTTTAGGTGATGGATCGCTTAAATGAAATGGCGAATCATTAAAACGTTACTCAGCCATCATTATGTCCACTTATCGTTTAATATATGTATGTAATTATGTCACACATACAGGTATTAAGAAAGAGATTGATTACAGCAAGTAATGCGTTTAGGAGTCTTCCTCATATATGGCAATTACACATTTCAGAAATAATAATACTATGTGTGTAGTGACTAAAAATAATCAATAAATTCACATATGTATATTATACATATATACAATATTAGGATACTTTTAGTACCAACCCTAAATAGTCTATGGTAAATCGATAGAATATATATGATGCCAATTTACTTTTAATTGGAAATTATAATTTGGCAATGTCACTACAACAAACAAAGAATCTTATCATTGCAATATATGTATACTGTGCAAATGATTATGTTTTGCTTATAGAATATCGTTTTAATTAATCAGTAATTTTGCGGTAAAATATTTCAAAATATGTGCGCGGAAGTAGCGGAAATACCTTAGAGAATTTCGATTTTTTTGTACAATACAGTCCCTTTATTGTACCACATTCCAAGTAAACTATAAAGCAGGAATTTTTTATTTGTATTTTTGACGTCAACATTATCGATAAAACCACACAGATTAACCAGATAGAATCGCCTGAAAACCAAAAAGAAAAACGACTTCTTATCGCAGATAATGGGCAAAATTTGAATTTGAATACTGCGATTTCCACGTGCTGAGAACGCACGTCAAGGAATCAAATGCGGTATCTGACGCTGACTAAAGTGGGGAAACTGTTATAAGAACGGCACCAAACGATAAGTTTGTGAGATTTTGCTCCAACCGACGAACGTAGGGAGATTGATGAAGTGAACTTAAAAAGAAAACTTTAACAAGTGTTAATAAGCATATTGGTAGCTGTTTTACATTTCCATAGTGAATTTTCTGCCTGCAGAGAAATCGAAAATATCCGATTTCATTCCCGCGCTTTTTGAAATTTATGATTTGGCGCCATACACGGGCATCAACATTCACGGGTTTTTACGAGCTTGCGTCGTACAACCGAAGTTATAAAAAGGTTGACCGGAGCGTTTACGAGTCTCTTTTCCACAGTATCTCGGCGGAATATTTTCGGCGTTTTATAGTACGGGTTCTAAGACGAGGTTCAGAATGCCTAACACGGTACTGACTAATGGCTATACAAACGGCCACGGCCACATGCCGTTCGACATGGAGGATGGTTCAAATTTCCTTTTTACATCGGAATCTGTTGGAGAAGGGCACCCAGGTGAGTATGCAGCGGCTAAAATGCGAAGATGGCGCCTAACTTGGCATGGCTGCACCGGAAAAATCTGTTTTTTGGTGTTAATAATGCTACCTCTATTATGGTGTTCCTTATAAAAGGGAATTTGTAAGAAAAGATTTGAGTTATTACCTAAGAGGTGCAAAGTTTAATAACCGGTCTATTTTTTGCACGTGAAGTTCGCTCAGTGATTTCCACTTCGCACGAGCCCCTGCCAATATCCCAGCCTATTCAGGAGAAGTTTGTTTTAAGCAACAATTTTGTTCCAGATAAAATGTGCGATCAAATCAGCGATGCGATACTGGACGCGCATCTAGAGCAAGATCCGAATGCAAAAGTAGCATGTGGTAACTATTAACATAATGCGTAATTTAAATAGTTACATTAATGTAATTAATTCGTTTTATGCAGAAACTGTCACAAAGACTGGAATGATTTTATTATGTGGTGAGATCACATCTAAAGCAAATGTTGATTATCAGAAGGTGGTACGGGAAACAGTGGCTCACATAGGATATGATGATTCATCGAAAGGTAAGTCGTAGTTTCTCCATATCACTTTGGTTATCTCTTTTTACCTTTGAAGTAGTGCCATCGCTTCGCTGTAAAATAGTATTTTTATTTCAAAAAACAATTTAAGGAAAATCATCCATTATTGATTTTCTTCTACAAAAGACGAACAAAAAAATGTTTGCTTATCTGTAATCAAATTGACCAATTAGGATTCGACTGGCGCACACTCAATCTCCTGGTCGCGATCGAACAACAGTCGCCCAATATCGCAGAGGGTGTGCACGCTAACAGAGAAGAAATGGAAATAGGGGCAGGTGATCAGGTACTATATACATACATTGAATTTTTGAAATAAAACATTCAGAATCATGGAAATTATATATGCAAACATATACATGATAATTATACGTTTTCGTCATAATGGGATGCTTTTCTAGCATGTTTGATATCGGACGTTAATATGAGAATTTGTGGCTTTGCGTTAAAATTATCATTTCTCCCTGTTTCCATTACAACAAATAATTGGGTATATTCATCGATTATTTAAAGATTATTTGAACATTATTAGGCATTGTTGTAATTATTTAAATTTTGTTGAATGATCGATTTTTTTTTACAACAATGTCTATCAATAATAGTTGGTCTTAGGGAAGAGCTAAAAGTGCTATTAGTATAGGAATTTATTCCCTAAGACTTAGTTGTTTGTATGTTTTATGAGCTTTGGCAGCATTTGCGATTGTTTTGTATTAACAATATACAGGGAGTTTCAAACAACATTAAAACCAAAACAACTTTAAATTAAAAATGACTAATGAAACACCTGTATAAAGTGAGGTGATACTGCAGAATTGTGCTCCGATTCTCAGCTGTTCGCGGGGATGTAATTCGCATGCTCATTGGTCGTCAGCGTTGTCAGATTTCATTTAATAGTTTTAGAGCTATTTGGCGGAAATAATTTGAATTTAAAAATCCCGGTAGTTAACTTTTTAAAAGCTTTTATGTTGACTTGTATGGGATATGTCAGGAGTCACCAGACTACTGGTGCAATTTTAACACACTTCTGAATGTCGTAGCGATTTGAAAATTTGCATACTTGCGTATCCCAGAAGACAAGTATATATTTATGTACTTTCGCGCAGATTTCATTATGGATTGTAATTAAAAATAATTAGTTCTCACTTCAAAATTAAAATTTCGATAAAGGGGCCTTACTTACCGGCAATGTAGAGGCTCCTCCTCCTTGTTATGTAAGCGGCATTAAAGACGGTGTTCACTATTGTACGAATTGGAGCGGAGCGAAATTATGAAAAACTTGCTCTAAGTAAAGTCATCGATGTCTACAAAGTCAAGGGGAGTCCGCTTCATTTTGTGGACTCCGATGCATCAGTTATCTCTTCCAGATTTTCCGCAGTTTGTTCGGCTCTGCACAATAGTGAATACCCGCCTTAATGGCGGTATTGTATTGTTCACGTTGTGGAGTAAAGACGTTTTAAGATAAAAATATATTGAAAATTAACAGTATAATCTAGTATATAATCGTATATTGTTTAATACAAGTCTCAAAAACATCAAGAAAATCGTAAATATCATTTTCATGGAATCTTACCTATATACAGATGCATCCATAACCTAAAAATTAAAATGTATGTATTATTAAATTGTCATTATCCTACACTCGAAGATGTTTATAAATAAATGGTTTGCTGTTGCAAACATTAATTACAATTTGAAGTCAAGATAATCAATAATAAAAATATAATTACATTAATGCTAAAAAGGATAAAATATATATTTTTAAAAAAATAAAAGCTTTATATAAAACGCACCAAAAAGGGCAAAAAAAATATCCCTACGCGCTATTGGTTCACCCTACACTAAGGATAAAACAATTTTTTCGTAATTTTTTATAAAGCTTAAGTTTTTTCCCGCAGTGTGGGTGAACCAATATGGTTAAGAACAAAAAAGCTTTAGCCTTATTTATAATAAAACTTTTTTCTTAACATTTTAATGTTAAGAAAAAAAAGTTTTATCATTGGTGTAGGGTGAACCAAGCTTAGAAAAAAAACTTGTTTTACCCTTTTTAGTGCGTTTTATGTAAAGCTTTTTTTTATTTTTTAAAATACATTTATTTATAAACTTACTGTTAAAAGTTATTAAATACAATATTTGTATATCAGCACCGATATTGTTGTAAGTGCCTCCTAACTATATGCGTAATGAAATATATAATAAAGTAGTGATAATTCATTAATTTTAAAATGCTAAATATTTATAGTTTGCGTAAATACTAAATCCCTCAATATTTGTGTGTAAGATATGAAATCTATTCGAATCTCCTAAATGGCTGGTGATTACAGGAATATATATTAGAGTGAGTAGCATTTCATTCCAAATTTTAAAAAGTGTTGTAAATGCCTTCTAGTGTGGTTAGAAGTAAAATATACAATTGTATAGTGATGATTTATTAATTTTATAATGCTAAATATTTATGGTTTACGCAAATATCTTTATGCCTAAGATTGTGAAATCTATTAGAATCCCTTAATTGGCTGCTGATTTCATAAATACATATTACAGTGAGTAGTATTTAATTCAGAATAGTCGAACAAACAAAGAAAAAGTTAATTCAAAAGTAAACAGAATTTTTTTATAAAATTGGAAAATAAAATGATTATCAATCGTTCTAATTTTTAACGGTTTAAGAGCAATTTTTCAGTGATTGTGAAATAATCGAAACTAACGGCCGTGATCCCAATGAATGTAATTCAAATTTATACCGCTTACGGCACTAACCTCTAAGAACCGCTACATCTGACAACGTTGCCTATTTTTGGGCACCTTTTACGCGTGCGCGAAGAATCAGTTTCAAATGCGAGCATGATTCTGCAGGGATTACCTAGAGTGTTTGTAAAATGCAAAAATTACTTCAATTAGGTAAAACGCGACAATAACAACCACCGTTTCTTGCATGATTATTTCACTTCAGGATTTGACTACAAGACCTGTTGCGTAATGATAGCACTGGACCAACAATCTTCAAACATTGCAGCCGGTGTGCACGAGAACAGAAACGAAGATGAGGTTGGGGCTGGCGACCAGGTGAATTCACCAAGATGATTTTCTTAGCACTTGTTATTTATGTTGTAGTTTTTTTTTGTTAACTGCTTTTTTTTTGTTTTTGCCTGTCTAAAACTGTATATACATACATACTTGCTTTTCAGTTACCACAATCTTCCTGTGCCATGGTGAAGGATTGATTCTATCTATTTTGTTGCATTAGGTTCTCTCTTTGTTTCTTAATTTTATTGATTGCATTGCGTATGTTTAGTTGCTTTGTATGTTATTGTTGGGATATCAAAGACGTCAGAGTGACGGGTACTATTGCACTATGATAATATAAAATAATATATGTGTAGTAACAATTACCATGTGATAACCATTATCGAAAATTTGTAGTCTAAACATTGGGATATCTATTTAAAAAGGAAATTATCTCAAATTAAAGCATGGAATTACATAGTTCTTAATCCATTATTGTATCTCGGGTTGAAACTTATTAATTTTGGAGTCAAAAAGCAATAATTAATCATCATTGGGCAATAATTAATCTTCAACTTATGCACATAATAATGTCCACATTCTAGCAATCCAAACCTTTTGCCTGAATGTTCCATGATTGTGCTAGAAAAGCCCTGATTAACATAGGCGTTTCCGTCTGATGTTTGTATTCGGACGAGGGCATAACGTAATCATACATTTGCTTTATCATATCAATACTAATATTTCACCTATCATTTCGTTGGCTTGACTTGTACGTAGTTATGAAATTGTTATTGCTGCGTATTAAAACCTCTTGCAATTATATAGGGACTGATGTTCGGTTATGCCACAGACGAAACAGATGAATGCATGCCACTCACCGTAGTCCTAGCGCACAAGTTGAATCAGAAAATAGCAGAGTTACGAAGAAACGGAGAATTGTGGTGGGCCAGACCGGATTCGAAGACGCAGGTTACTTGTGAATACAAATTTGATCACGGTGCGTGCATACCGCAGAGGGTCCATACCGTAGTAGTTTCCCTCCAACACAGTGAAAAAATCTCTCTCGATGAGTTGAGATACGAAGTATTACATAAAGTGATTAGAACTGTCATACCGGCAAGATACCTAGACGAGCAGACTGTCGTCCATATAAACCCATGCGGATTGTTCATAATCGGAGGACCACAGGTAAAATATTGATTGCAAAAAAGTCTTTATCTGAATTGAGAAAATATGATTTAAGATCATAGTTACCTTGACCTGAGGCTTTTGTTTAAGGAAACCAATATACCTATGTATATGTTAAGAAATGTTTGAACCTTAATCTTGGTTCGTTATATGACACTTTCAGAGCGCGCCAACAGATTTTTTTTTTCGACCGACTTGCGATAGTATTTACTGATGATGCAAATAGTGTCCTTGATGAAGTTACAACTTGAATTATTTTTGTATGTTGAGGCAATAGGTGGTCGTTATAATTTCATAACGGATTGGTGACCCTCACCTTTATAAAAATAACATCGCCAATTTGCAAATAAAACATTGATAAAGATGAAATCACCGCCATATAATTTTAATCAAACGCAAATGCAAAAAGAACACTTGATGTTTTATATAATAGATAAGATAATAAGTTTGGCTCATTGTTCCTTTGTATTGATAAAAAATGTTTCCTTTTGTCCTTGAATATAAATTAACAATATTATTATTGTTCAATTAAAATTGCTTTCCCCAAAATTTCTTGATACTATCTGTTTTATACACCATTATATCATACAAAACCACTTACTATGATAAAGTAGCGTATACAAAACATTTTCTACAGAAATACCTTGTTAAATAATGTATGTGTGTATTGTCACTAATGGAACATACACCTTGGGTTTCGTACAATTAATAACATTTACTTTCTAATTACGTTAATTCTTTTATTAACCAAGCTCTTAATTTAAAATTACAAACAATACAATACAATAATTCACTAACTTCAACGATTAACTGCACTACTTTTGCTAATCACACTCTTAGGGTGCGTTCCACTTGCAGCCATTATTGCTTACGCTCGCATCGTGGTGATCAATTGTTTCACTTGATCACTAGTAACGTGCCGTAATTTGCTAGTGGACCGCAATTTGGACGTTATAAACAGAAAAATTTAGGTTACTTAATTATTTTAAACCAAAGTCTGGGGAAAACATTGTCTACTATTAACAGCTTCTTTGTCGTTTCTGTTGTAAACGTTATAAATCTGGATATAAATTCTCTGCCAGTTAGTCAGCTGTCTGTAAACATAACAAATCTGACAAATGATGTTAACGCAGTGCATTATGGGATTAACTAAAATGTAGGTAACCTTAAAATAAAACTTACTTATTCACACGGCTCCTTGTATAATTCCATTCTCGAATTTTCTGAAGAAAAAAAACATCTGAATATACGAACAGTTTTAATATCTTAAATTCAAGGAGCGAATTAGAGCGCGCATTTACAATTTAAACTAAAGCTGTGTGCAATAGCTAGAAGATGCTGGGACAAAACCGTTGCATATTTCGTGACGGTATATACAAGCAGAGCAGATGTGGTTACCTTCCGCATCCTAGCCTGCACTACCTCCTATTGTTCCACTGACTTTTATGTAAGTTTCTCAGGGGGATTGGTTTGCTTATACCTTTTATGTAGGACGACCACGTTTTTTTTATTTCTTGTTCTCCAATGCATTATTATTTCGGGAGCCTCCTCCCATTCTGTTTATGTGCCGATACCACAAGTTGTTTCCTTTGGATTTTTCTATAATTATTTTCTGTCTTTATTATCCTTCTTATTTCTTCGTTTGTTATTCTTTGTAGTTTTGATTTTCTAACCGATCTTCTCAGGTCGTTCATTGCTGTTGCTGAGTTTCTTTCCAGACATAGGAACTGATAAGTATACATTTAATAATCTGTCCTATATCCACATTTTTGTTCTATTTAAAATTTTTTTGTCGCAGGATAGAGGTGAGAGCTCCAGTAATCTTTCATCTTTTATTTATGCGGTCGTTGATCATCTGTCGGTATTATTTATTTTGATTCCCAGGTACACGAGTACTGGCTTTAATCGTATTGCCTTGTTCAAATTGTAGACTTTGTGCTCGGTCGCCAATACATAGATATTCCGCTTTTTCTGGGGTTTATTGTTAATCCCCATCTGTTGTATTTTTGGCCTAATTTTCTGATCGTATATTCAATGTTCTGTGAATGTCTTGTCCGTATAACCGGATCATCAGCCTAAGCACCCTTTGGTGATGTAAAATTCAGTTGTTCTTCCTTTCCGATCTGAATTTATGCCCCTTCGTGCATATCAATTCTTTCCGTTGCTGTTATATTTTCCATTAGTTGTGCAAAAGATGTTATCAATCGTTGATCGCCCAGCTCTGAATCTGGCTTGTTCCTCAGGTTGATACTACGTTTGATATGGGTGTTAGATTTTTTCCAATATAGTCTAAAAGGAGCAATTCACTTAAAACTTCTATAATTTTCACACGAGTTGGTGGCAGAAAAAGGTTTTGGCTATTACGGAAATCGCTTTTTGCTTTTAAATCAAATTTGCAAAATACTAATTGGGTTCTAGATACGCGCAGAATATACCCGTAACAAGTTTTTATAAGAAAGCCAAAAGATTTGGTGTGATCGATGTAAAAGTATACAGATATATGAAATATGTTCTTTCGTAAATGCCTTCCAGGTTACGGTGAACTTGATTTAAGCATTTTTTTCTCCGAACCCATTTTCAATGATGTTTCATTCGTATTTGCTACTCTTGAGTGCCATGATGCAAACAACAACGCTGAGAAAATACTAACTTCATCATAAATACGCTTAAAATTACGATAAATGCTTAAAAATATTTTTCCCTTTGTTTCAGAGTGACGCGGGTTTAACGGGACGCAAAATCATAGTAGACACCTACGGTGGATGGGGAGCACACGGAGGCGGAGCTTTCTCCGGAAAAGACTTCACTAAAGTGGACAGATCGGCGGCATATGCCGCCCGCTGGGTCGCCAAATCCCTCGTCAAAGCCGGACTTTGCCGAAGATGCTTAGTGCAGGTGGCGTACGCGATTGGCGTGGCGGAACCATTGTCGATCACGGTATTCGATTACGGCACATCTAAACTGTCCCAAAAGGAACTCCTGTCCATCGTGCGAAATAACTTCGATCTGCGACCGGGAAAAATTGTGAAAGAATTGAACTTGCGACAGCCGATCTACCAGAGGACCAGTTCTTACGGTCATTTCGGTCGCGATGGTTTTGCATGGGAACAACCAAAGGTTCTGCGTATTAATTGACCTCTTTCCTAATTCGCCTTTCTATGCCCGTTTTCTTGTTATTTTTTTATAATTAATTTTTAATTGTTTTTTTTTTTAGAAGTCTTTAGTTATCTACAAGCAAAATAGCGGTTCCCCTTCCTGTTCGCCCTCCTATCCCGCCCCCTAGTATCGGCACTCTGAACCTTGGGCTGTACCATATATTAAAACGCGTGTTAAAAAAATGGTGTGGATATAGGAAAATCACCGGTGGCCTACCTTAATGGACCACAGTTTATTCTTTCGCCTTTGACGCGAAGGGATTGCTGCAATGGTTATGTTGAGTGAAACGTTCAGTTCCCCTTAGACTAGTTTTCACTCGCTCACCTTGTGTTGTGTTTACGAAAAAAAATCTATATGGAAAAGAGCATTTCCGAAAACACTCCGGTCACATTAAGGTACGGTGGAAGAGTAAAGAAATTGACACCACCGGATCGATTGTTCCCGAACATCAAGTGAGAGATTTCGTGTAGTGGCACGCTTTGATTGTGTTACATTATCGATCTAGGCGTGATCCACACCTTGTAAGACGAAACAATGCTGCCACTGAATTTTAAAATCTTAGAGTATTTTTTGTAATTAAGAATGTTGTTGTGTAAGAAAGACCTTTTTTTCCTAGATCGCATAATATTAATTATTACAGTTTAGGTAGTTACTTTATGAAAGTATAGATCTTTTTTTAACCCTATTAATTTTGTATCGAGAGATGTGTGGAAATTTTTACGGGATTGCCTGCATTTGTATGGCAAAATATCATAATGACAAATGTTTGCATTGTTGATTGAAACTATAAGATTAATTGGTAGTGAATTATTTATGTATTTTAACGAACATAATAATTGTGTATTATGCAATTGGATGTTTTTAGGATCTAACAATAAAAACATTGATTCTGTTTTGGTTCTATTATATTTTAAACACGAAGTGCCAAACGTCCTATATGCGTAGGTAATATTTTCTGTGCCAAGAAAGGTTTCTGGTAAGTCCTTCATACGGTCCCCTACACTTTCAGTCTAAGCGTCCTTGCGTATCTTTAGTCTAAGACATTATTTGTTTCATAGAGTGTCGAGTGATACACGTTGGTTCTGTTTAAATTTCGTTCAATAGTTTTATCCTTGTTTTATGTATACGAAAAGTTGTAGTCCCTCTACTCTTGTTTTGTCATTTTACTAAAATGGTTGACTGGTAGGGCTAGAGAGACTGCAAATGCATCATTTATGTAGGAGGCCGTGGTTGTTCAAAGATTGTTGAACTTTGAGGCAGTCGTTTCACTCATCCAAGGAAATTGTAACAGTGGTTTCGTGAAAATCGTGACGAACCCCCGAAATCCGTATTATCCCGTTTGAAAACGTGAAAAAGTTGCAATAGTATTTTTCTATACCGGAACAGAACCCTAGGTACTAGCTAAAACTTCCAATAGTAGGTGATATAAAGAATAGGATACGGTGGCTTATAAGCAAGGTGGTAAAAGTAGCAGATAATGACAACCTTTAACAGTCCTTTGTAAATAACGCACATAGTGTTGCCCGATTTTAAAACCTGAATCGAAAATCTGCAAATCATTTCGGACTTAGTCCGGAAATATGCATTATTGTTCAATCTGTTTAGTGATTGCTGCAATTTTAAATAAAGAAAAAATAATCTTGACATTTATTAACATCATAATACATTAATTGCCCAAATTTATTCAAAGATGCAGTTCAGTAAAATGAACTAAAACTAAAGAACTAAATTGAACTGAACTGGTCATCTCCACCCATTACACACGCTTCTTTAGCTGCGTTCGTTTATTTGTTCTGGAGTGGTTCTGGATTTGGACCGACGCAGATAGGTGCGGGTCAAGAGTGAATAGTGTATTTTATATTCGGACGGTTGTGGAACCTTTTTTGTTCTTATCATAACCTTAATAACTTATTCAAACTCTGATGTTGCTATAATACTGAACAAGACATATGTAAAACACCAAAAGGCGAATGAAAGGACATTAAATATGAATATTTTATGTATTATTTTTTCTTTCTTAAAATGTTACACGAAAGTGAGGTTATAACCGGCTCTAGTACCCTATAAACCCTACGTCTCCCACTCGGTGTTTATGGAGCGTCGTGGAGTGTGCTCCATTCACTTCACTCCTAATTTTTCGAACGATTAAAAAAGAAATCTATTAGCTCCGTTTGTAATAAACGAACGGCAAGATACAAATAGTTCTCGTAGAACGAATAAACGAACGCAGCTTTAGTGTACCGAACCTACATCCATATTTCCGGAAATTTTCGCGCGTACGTAACTTGACTCATGTTGCGGGAAACTTATACTTCCCCCTGGCCCATAGTAATTTTGGCTTCAAGTGTTTGCACGATCAATATAGAGTATTCATGTTCTATATACGTTAGTATATGTATATATCATTTCTCTAGCTCGCACGGCCGGATAGTGTATCTATATAGCAGGCAATGGATCAATGGTTTTATATGGGGAGATGGAGCCACTGTACTGTTTTGTAATTTTAAAATCATAAAAATTGTTGGCGCGAAGGGCCGGATAGACTGCAAGTGTATGATTATGTATAGGCGGCCATGATTTTCGTTATGCATTTATATGTCGCTGTCACATTATTCTACAACTGCCTGTCATCCCACCATTGGTGACATGCCACTCATATGTTCTTTTTGCAAGATATTTCAGATAATCTCAGCTCACTAAATAGATTTTGGGAAATAAGCCGCTCTTTTTGATTCGGATTAAATAAGATAAATATCACCTCAATAGTGAGATAACTGAAATGAGCAGATTCTCAAAACGAACGCTACTAATATAACAATAAGGCGCAGTGATTATGTCGGATGAAGTAGCATTATTTTTTTGTATTGAGAGATTTTATTTCAATACCGCCATCAGTATACTTTGAATGTAACTCGAATATTAGTGAGTTCAACTTTTCAATATGTATTATTTTAACAATAAAGAATTTCAATAGCAAAACAAATCGCACGTAATGTAAGCATTTAAAACGTAAAATTCACCGATCTGCTACAACCCTACGAGGAGGAATATGTTTTCAAAGATTGAAATTCGGAAACTATTAGGGCGCCACCATTACAGTAGTTGTGAATCTTAACATCCGCAACCCCTAGTTTAATAAATGGGTAAAATAAAAATACTATTTTAAAAATTATATTCTGCACACTTACCAAACGTACAACCTAAGAAATACATTATGTTTGTTGTTCCTTTATTTTACCTTATATGTAATATATATAATAAAAGTGTGACAAGTGATGACAAATATGTTGTTTATAATAATAAATGTTCACATTGTACCTGAATGTTTTCCTATTATAAAAAGGTGAGGATTACAATCCTCAATTAACTCTTTTCTATTTTTGTGTGTTCGTTTTCCGACGAATTCGATTCTTCTTTTGCCATCGCTGCTTTCGAGGATTCTTTCTCCCATCTGGATTTAGATTCATCGTGCTTTTTTTCCTTCTCTAGTGGTTCTTTCTTCATACCATCTTCTTTCATCATGACCGTCTTCAATACAGGATCAATTTTGTCTCTAACTTCGACTAACGTGTTTTGAAATAGCTTAACGTGCGACTGTAAATCAAAGTAAAAATGTTATTAGCATGGAAAAAATAATATGTCTGTGGCCCTTACTGTTAATCGTGTTAACGATTCTTCTGTGTTTTTTAACCGCTCTTTGTGTTCTTTCAATTCCGCGTTGAGATTTTTTATAGATCCATTGCACTTGTTATTCCTATCAGATAATTTGGTGTTCTCGTTTTTCAGATCCATCATCTTGTTTTCAGTGTCAATCCTTGCTTTTTCGCTTCTTTCTAATTGTGCCATTAGCTTTACGACATCTACCAAAGCACCCCGGAACATCACTAATCCTAAATAAATAAAAAATTTAATTTGTTGGAAGCATAAATTTATGTTT
This sequence comes from Osmoderma eremita, assembly GCA_031763485.1. Classification (NCBI taxonomy): domain Eukaryota; kingdom Metazoa; phylum Arthropoda; class Insecta; order Coleoptera; family Scarabaeidae; genus Osmoderma; species Osmoderma eremita. Next base: position 724,065 of record JARFOC010000393.1, on the reverse strand, counting down.
ATACAAACCATCTTCAGTATTCAGGGTTTCATTTTCTTGGGTCATCTTAGCGAAAGCTTCTTCGTCTCTAAACACTGGAGCCAGGCGTTTATTTCCTGCAGCAAGTGAAATGAGATTAGCATCTTTCTCAGAGTCGTCTATAACAATAAAGTCCTCTTCTCTGGGTTTATCAGTTAACTTTCTGTAATGTAGAGAATCCCTCGTTATGACTTTGCTAACTAATTTTCTAACTTGTGCCCTCGATAAACTCAGACCTAAAGTATATAGTAAGTCTTCAATATCCTTTTCAAAGATGTAACCGCAATGGGTTTGATCAAAGTAAACAAAGGATAATAAGAGATTTCTGTCTTTGGTGAACATTTTGGGTTTGTCTCGTTTCTTTTTATCTTTGTCAGATCGTTTTTTGTCTCTACTATCGTCCTCTTCTTCGAAATAATCGTCGTCTGAATCACCTTGCTCTGATTTTCTGTCGTCCTTTTTGTTGGCATCCTTTCTCTTGTCGTCTAGTTTTCTTTTATCGTTTTCACCTTTTTTGTCTTTATTATCATCTTTGGTGTTATCTTTATCTTCTTTCTTCCTGTCTTTGTCCTCGTCTTTCTTCTTCTCCTCGCAATCTTTGCGTTTTTCCTCTTCTGGCTTTTTCTCTTCATCCTTTTTCCGTTTTTCTTCTTTCTCCTTGGCTTTCTCTGGTAATTCATAGAGAGCTCTGTATATGTTAAAACCAAAATCGCGCATGAGCATTTCGTTGAATAACTCAGCGAAGAGAGACACTTCAAATGAATGCTCTTTAGTATCTTCAGGGCGATAATCTAGTAAAAGAGATATAGACATCACTGTACAATCAAATTTCCCGGATTTGGCGGTTTTTGAAGGATGTACTATTATATGAGGTTGTTCAGGAAGGGTGTATCGCTTCTCCAGTTGGGCCTTTTCTTTTTCGTCCAATTTTCTTTCTTCCGCCTGCGCATAGAAATTTTATTTTGTTTAATTAACTAATATAAAATATATTTTGTATACCTCGGCTTTCTTCTCGTCTATGTTTTCCATTTCTACGTCCACGGTGCTATCTTTGGAGTCCTCTGATTTCTCCGTTTCGGCCTTCAAGGCTTTCGTCAGCTTTGCGATTAGTTGTGACTTGAGACCTTTTGTGTTGATACCCCTGGCTTTAATCTCGTGCCTCAAATCCGCAACCGACATGTTCTTGGGATCCAGTTGGGAGTAGTGAGTTGGTTCAGGTTTGTCATTCACTGGCTCTTCTTCCTATTGGTCGAAAACGCAAGAACAAAAAAAGAGGGAAACGTTATTTTGAATCCAATACGAATTATTTGGAGAAATAATCAATCGTTCCTTCCTTCCACCCAGCCAAACACGCTCAAATATTGTTGTGGTAATAGTTATATATAATCGATCAACAATCTCGATGTATATATTATATGAATGGCAGAAAGATATGCATGGAAATACGTAGGCCATATATATATATATATATACATATATAAATATAATAAAGATAAATAGAAACATCAGGCAACAAGTCGCTCTAGATTTGCAGAGGTTGGCCCAGAAAACAGCGTATACCTAGCCTATGTGTTATAGGTGTATAATATATACATTAATAAAATATTTAGATGCCTTTTCGTCAGCTGCCGGCTGCTCGTCCGGGTCCTGGTCAGCCTTGAGCCTCCTCTCCATCTGCTTGCGATAGTTAAGCTGGAGCCCGTCCCACTCCAGCCGTGTGGAGAGGCAACTCCAAACATCTGGCAGAAAGATCACCACTGTCTCAACACGAGCCGGTACCGCCTTGCCCTTGTGTGTGCTCTCGCATCGTCTGTAGTACAGCTCCACGAAGCGGTACCTATCGGAACACACAGGTCAGCAGGATTCGAACTCAGCACCTTACCATACACAGTTTCTAAAGCACACAACTTACGCGCGTTCCAATAATAATAAAAATATAATAATAGGTAATAAAAACAATAAGAATATACCCATTTTGGTTTTTGCATCTAAGTTCTTTTCTTTTTCGAACGTGATTCTCAGCATGTTCCAATTCAAAATTATAAATCAAGGTAAGGAGACGCTCACTCACGAGTTACCCACGAGCGTGCACGCTAACAACGTGCGAATGTAAACGTATGCATATTACTCCCGCAAGGAAACAGCCGACTTTTGACAGCGATAATGTGAAATTCATACCAATACAACTTCGCATTTAGCAAATGCATAGTAATGCCAAATCTAGTGATATTTCGTCAGCGTAGGATTTCTTCAATTAGAGCAGTGCCAGTTGCATAGATAAGGTAAGTTGTCAACGCGCTATTTGACAGTTGTCATTTTGACGTTCTATTTGGTATTGATAGTTTTCGTATTTTTTTAACCATAACCTATCTACATATCTGTTGCAAAGCATATCATATGGTTTGATACGCTTTGCAACACCCTTATAATGCAACCATGTCAAAAATCGGTTGTTTAATTGCAAGAGTTATATATTGATTATTTAATATTTTTCCGAAGATATAAAAAATAAAATAAGAAAGGAGGAAGAATAATGAATATCTAGTAATTAAATGATTTCTACGCGTCAAAGCCTTCCTTAACTGAACGCTTGCTTTCGGCCGTTCAAGGCAGATTCAGCTGTTAGGCCTGCGCACAAGTTCTTGAATATATTACAAGTCATACAAGTATTAGGTTAGGTATTATACCTACTTGTCGGCACATAGTAAACAATACAATACATCACAACTCGATTTGATTGTACACAACCAGCATGATTCTCTAAAACGAATATGAATATCAGACAATGAAGATTTTTAGATGTAGTTGACATTGTAATGCAGCCCAAAGTTTACAAAAGAAGACCTAATGAATTTGCAATACGGAGTGATAATGAAATTTATATAGACAGATTTAGGCTATCGAAACCAATTGTAAGACACGTAATATAATCAATGAAATTTCTGATGATATTTCATCTGAGACTGAAAGGTGAATATAAAATTAATAAATAAATTAGGACTAATATACATTTTATAATTTCAGGAATCATGCGTTGACACCTCAAAAGGTACTTTTAACAATAGGTACGGATTCTTGCTTGCGGATCATTTTTGCAAGTTGCTAGGTGTGAACAAATAGACAGGTAGTCGTGTCATACATAAAGTTAACAGAGTAATTGCAAGATTGCACCAAATATTCAATCAAGTCTCAACGAGAAGTAGAGGCAGTATTTGATATTTATTTTGAACTTTAATCAGAAGCTAATTTCAACAATTGTTAGACAATGATAATGTTAGTTAATTTATTTAGAGGCAAATAATAAATCTTCGCAAACCTATCTTTGTTGTTAAAATAAAATGAATATAGTTACTATAAAGTTATCGCACTCTATGTATATTTTTATTACATTGCATAAACGTCAAGTATCTTTTTGGTCAAAGATGTAGTTATGAGTATATTATTTTTATGCGCAATAAAATGAATGTGCAGAATAGGAGACTGTGATGAATACCCTAAACTTTGTATTTATGTAGATTTCTCGCGCTTATTTTCTACTATGTGTCTGCTTTTTCTAGTAAATGCACCCTTTGCATTACTGCCAACCGATGTTAACTGGTAGTCAACTAACTGTGCCTTTGGGTTATCTTTGATCCATGGTTCAGTTGAACTCAGGGTTAACCATAGTTGGTACAACCGGCCCTAAACTTTCGCAATGTTTTATTGCTTCATCGGAGTCATATTAAAAGTAATGAAGATGGCAAATTTAAAACAAAAAAGTCCATCAAGGAAGGTTAAAATTGTTACATCACAAATTAACCATATCAATGATTCTGTGAGGTTAAAATTTTGATAATCTTAACCTCACTTAATTAGCTTCCCGCGCCAAATTTGGCAACCTTGTGTGCACACAAAGAATCGCACATGAGTGCGCGTTTCCTTACGCCGATATAAATATCTCCACTGTCCTGTGACTCTAATGTTTCCACTTTAAATGTAAATATGAAGGGTGAAAACAATAAAGGAAACAGAATACGGGACGAGTGTTTCTACATAAGACGGCATGCAAATCGTAGTAATTTTCAATTGTTGTGTCCATAGAACAAGCAAATGTTCACCGAACTTTCCCCGGCAAGCACTTACATCACTGTTTACTTAATGTGTTAATATGAATAACATTTATAATGCAACAATACTTTTCAAAATTATATCATAATACGAAATTTTAATAATATGGCTTTTGACTTGGTGATAACTGATTAATATTTTTGAAAAGTAGTATTGTATAGTTGGCTAAATCCCCAAAATAGAATCAGTTACAAATCTAGCGACTATGTATGTAGCTAATCTAAAAAGAGTGTAAAGGAACTAATCGGAAATAAAAACTGCAAAGAAATCCATGAGAAACTGCATCAAAACAAACTCAGCGAGAAACAATAACTTATGTAAGAGCTGCTTCATGAAGCACCACATATGACTCAGAATTGCAACTTGCAAAAGTAATATGTGAGACTCCAAGTTAGCGTTTCTAGTCACCAAATAATCTCCAAAAAGGTTTCCTCTGTTACCGTAGCATCTAGAAATCATGCATCGTTTGAAATTTCTATCGCTCACCATTTAGTGCAGTTCGATAAATCGATTCCCGTCAGGGCTTTGCAGGTTCGTATGGCAGTTTTGATGAGGACGGATTGGTCTTTTTCTGGGTTTTCGCCATCTAACGAGGAACTCCAAGGTCCACCGATGGCCATCGTTTCATTCTTTCCACGCAAACCGACGAGGAAATTCACTAATCTAGTAGGGTGGACGTAATCCCGTTCTTCACTGTCTCTGTCTCTACGGTCTTTATCTTCAGCCATTGCGCAACATTTTTGGTACAACTCGTCCATTCCAGGTACACTCATCAGCATTACCTTTGATAAAACAGTTAATATAACACTAATGATTTATTTCCTAGAGGTAAAACCCAAATACAGGAAATGTCAAATTAAGTATACACTATGGGGATACATTTGTACAAATATAATAAAGTAGCTGCAGCTATTGTTTTAAATGAACTGAAATGCACGTCACACATATCAGCAACTTTGTTATAATTGTTACACATCATAAATACTCATTCTTCAATCGATATTATTTCTCGAAATATCTTCAGATTATCAGCAAATATTAAGTGCTCGCTATTAATAATGCTGGCGATGTCATTTATAAACAGTAAGAACAAAATTGGACCAAGATTAGATCCTTGTTGCAATCCAGAAGTCGGACTAAATGATTCAAATCTCACATGGCAGAATTCAACAAATTGTTCTCTCCCAATTAAAGACGATCTAACCAGCGCTAACAAAGAAGGTGAAAACCCAATAGCCTGTGATTTCCAAAGTAGTATATAGTGGTCAAGTTGGTCAAACGCCTTCTGAAAATCAGTGTAAACTGTGTCCACTTGATCGTCTGTCAAGGGTTTCCGAAACAAACGGAGTAAAGCAACGTAAGTTCGTAACAGTAGAACGTTTGGCCATAAATCCGTGTTGACTGGGTGAAATAAAGATTTTAACTGCATTATAAACATGGTCGCATAGTATAGACTCGAAGATTTTTGCAAAGTTGCACATAATAGATATAGGCCTGTAGTTGCATATATCATTTGAGCTTCCAGATTTTAGGACAGGACTCACTCTCGGTTTCCCATATTTTTGGTATCTCTAACAATTTTAATATCAAATTAAATAGATGAAATAATGGTGCCATAAATACTGCAGCACTCACGAATTATAAAGCTTGGAATTCCGTCAACACCAGCTAGAAAGCTGTCTTTTAATTTTTTTAAGTGATTTAGTAAGTTATTCGGAAATAGACGGTACGCTAATAATTGATGAACCAATATTGGAAAAATTGAAGCCTAGAGTGCGGACTTACAAATAAATAATCAATTTATTTTTTTTCATTCCGTTAATGCCCATATGACGTGGATAGCATACTTATCTCCAACCTTTAAAATGTAGCCCGTCAATCATAGCATTATAGAATTTTTTTCAAGGGGTTCGACGATTTTCTATGCTGCTACAATGTAAAACAATTTGCGGACAGACAACTCGGAACGAATATCAATCGTTAAGTGAGAACAACTTGTATTTTGCTTCAATTGAAACCATGTATGACCATGGGTACTAAAGGAGTGAATTCAGAAGACAAAAAATTGGATTTGATTGACTGGTCTCCGTCTCCTGGGTATATTGTTGAAAACTTACAAAGTTAAACGAAATTTATAAGCATTTACTAAAGTCGGCTTCTAACAATTTCTGAATTAAAAAGGGAAAAAGAAATCTATTATTAAAAAGTAAAATTGTCAAATCCATAGACAAGGGTGATGATGTACTATTAAATAGATACAGTGTAAAAGAAGAACTATTTAAGGCTATCTATAGATAGATAACAATTTATTTCAAAAGCATAGCTGAAACAAGTCAGAAATAGATGATGCATTCATATATTGTAGACAAACTTAACAACATTGAAAAAACAAAAAAAACATTAATAGAGTGGCAATTAATACTTAATATGTATTCTCTAAGGTTTCTCTTAAATAAATTGGAATTTCCTATATCTCTTGCAACAATATTAGAATAAAAAGTTTTCAGTGTTTCTATGTTGCAAATTGGTGTTTCAAAATGTACCATGCCTTTGATTAGGTTTTAGGCAAACATTTAATGTGTTATGACCACTTGAAGTTTTCGTGTATATGTACTCCTAAAAATTTACAGGATACCTCAGTATTCCAAGCGATTTGATTTATATTAATTTCCTGAATCGATATTATTTTATTATGAAAATAAATGAATTTTGTTTTTTCAATATTCATGATTAAATGATTATCTGCCATCCCATTACAAACGTTTTCAGTTTGCTGTAATAATTCAGGTATGTCCTTAGAACCTGCAATCATATCGATGTTGTCAGCATACATGACCACTTGATCCACGTGACATATGTAGCAAAATCATTCATGTAAATGAGAAATAGTGTAGGGTCCAAAACGGAGCCCAGAAGCACCCCCATAGTTACATCTAATAATAGCGATTGGATATCGTTTAGTGCTACACTTTGCTTTCTGTTCATAAGGCAAGATTTAAACTAATTTAATGATACTCCGTTAACGCCATAGTTTTTTGATTGAATATATCGCGATTTACTAAATCAAACGCCTTAGACGTATCAATAAAAAATTCCTAAACAATGATTATCACAATCACAATAGCTGTGTCTGCTGACTTATTTGGAAAAAAAACCATGCTGACCGATGGATAAGTGATTAAATGTTATTAAATATTGAATTAATTGCTTAATCATTATTGATTCACAAAAAACTGGTAATAAGCTAATTTCAAATATTTTAATGTTTGTACAGTATCTTTCTCTAGGAACATTTAAGAAATTTTCAGAATTTTTAATAGAATTTTAATTACAATGCCAAAAAGTATACAATTATCCCTTTTTCTATAAGTTATTGAAACATAATAAGCCTATTGACATTTCATATATTTATATGTATATGGAAGTAACTTACCTTCGCCGAAAAAAGATAATCAGCATCTGGCGGTTCCAAAACAGCATCATTTGGTATAACAGGATCAACCTCTTTGTTCATAATATGGAAAATACACGGCTTATTTAAAGTGAAAGGTTTATCCGCTGGAAAAGCATCGATCCAACGGAATGCACTCGTAAAGAAATCAGATGGAATATATAAATTTGAATATCTGCGACGGATTTCCAAGACATCAGCAATGGGCCTAAAATTAGATATGTTAAAATTTACACCCATCCCAATTTAATTAAATTACAGATCTAGAGCTATTTTTGGTATTTGCACCATATATCTAGGTACAATTCGGGAACGTCTCCTAGATTTCGGCGATCTTGATCTTCGCCGCAAAGGTGATTTCTTATCCTCTTTCTCGCGATCTCTAGTGCGGTCTTCTCGCCTTTTTTTCCTTTCTAATTCCTCATCTTCACGTTCCCTATCTCTGGACCGTTCCCTACCACGACCCCCAATAGATGCTTTTGGTCTCTGATTATTTCTGCCAAAACTACCGTTTGTATTATCGATAGGTGGTGGAACTGCATTATATCCACTATTTCCTAAATTAAAACTCTTCACACTATTTTGATTACGTGATGAATTTGCTTGATTAGTCATTGGTAACACTTGTATCCTAGTTGCATTCCATTTAAAGGGCATACTAGGATTGTATGAAGCTTCCACTAACACACGATCACCAACCATGGGGTTTGAACCTTTAACGCAAGCTGTAGTTTGAAAGAAAACATCTTCATCCACAAAGCCGAAGTTATCGTGCACTTTAGTGACTGTGCCTGTAAACACTCTTTGCTTAGTGCTGGGATTCACAGCACTTTGTACTGGCGGCACCCCTTGGGTTTGGAAAGCAGTTGGATTCAATGCCCGTGGATTTGGATAGGCAACAGCACCAACTTGCTGAAACAATTGGTTCGAGGCAAGTTGTGTCCCCAATCCCGCAGACATCGTGACCGAAGTATTCGCCATTTGCTGCAGCCCCAAACCTAAATTCTGCTGCTGCATTGTCATGGCGTTTTGGAAGACTTGCTGTTGATGCTGCTGTTGGAAAGGCACCATCCCGGTGGAATTTATGTTATTAATGGGGTTCATAATCTGCGGTTGAAGAGTATTCGTTTGTCCGACCAGATTCGGTCCGGTAGTAGCTACAGAAGTACGCCATGGCGCGTTTTTGGTAGCGCCAAACGGTCCTAAATTGCTCATACTTTCCGTGATTAAAAGATCAAATTGCTATAGCTTTGATGTAAACTTATCGTGGACACATATTTTTTACAACCGTAACTAACCGATACAAATCTTTAAAAGGAAATCACGTTAATACTCAAAGTAAACTATTAGGGAAAATTATCTTGTATTTGCCGTTGGTTGTAATAAGATTTACGTAACACCAACCGCAACGATAAAAAAACCCTAGGTTATTAAAATAAATTCCTGTGTAAAATGGAATTTAACTTCATTTATAATTTTAATGAAATCCATATGTAATTCCTCTATTATTAAAAACTTTTATATTAACTACAAGAGATAAATCATGTAAATTTTGTGTCTATGGGTTCAGATAATTGTCACTTTGGAATTAATTTTTGGGCCAAATAGTTAATATGATTTTACTGTTTTATTGAATAGCGATTAAATAAATTCAGTAAATTCATGTATGTTTAAACCATGTTTAAACATTAATCATCTTTCTGCGGAAGTAAGGAAGGAAAATACAGACAGGAATATTTCAGAAAGAGCACTGCACTGCACTAGTCAAATATAAATATTACGCAAGTTAAAAGATACTGTGTCCCGTTCAATTTTGTCATTTGTTCGACTCTGCAATAACTGAAAGGAATTTAGGCGGATATTTGTTGTAATTTTTGGGAAACCTGATAGCAAAATCGATTTTATTGAGTCCGATTTTGTCGCTGAATTGACTCATACTTTTCCACATCATGGCAATCTTTGCTATTTGCCGCCAGGTCGGTTCCGTCGGTTCTCGTACGCTCCAAAGCGCATTCTCCAGCCGGTGTTCGTTAAGTTCACAAACTCGTACCTTGCTTATACGCAATTTTTCTTCCGAGATGGGTTTACCACGTGTGTATTTCGATATGGCGGCTGATGGACAGCCTCTTGGTCGCATCGTGATCGAGGTAAGCGTTCTTATTTGAAATACACTGAACCAATTCTGACGGCAATCGGAATCACTGCATCTCGACCATTATGTCAATTGCAGTTGGAAGATGCCGGTTGCCGGTTTCCTTTATACACGTTCAATTAGTTCGAATACCACATTTTAACAATTGAAAGGATTTTGGTTAAAATAATGTACTTCGAATTGTAGATGATAGGATGTGATGTTATTTTTTTGTTGGTCACACTCCAAAGGCGTGTATCATGGCGTCTGTGTAGTTCGCCTATATGCAAATCATTCTTAGTCATGTTTTATTTATGATACGCTGCATGTTGTGAGCGCATTGACGATGTCTTCAATGTATTTTTTCTTCTTTATCTAGCTTCGTACGGATGTGACACCTAAAACGTGTGAAAATTTCCGCACACTGTGCACGGGAGAAAAGGGCTTCGGCTACAAGGGCTCCATCTTCCACAGGGTCATCCCAAATTTCATGTGCCAGGGAGGCGATTTCACAAACCACAACGGCACTGGCGGCAAATCTATATACGGCGCCAAGTTCGCCGATGAGAACTTCACTTTGAAGCACACCGGCCCTGGAATAATGTCGATGGCAAATGCTGGACCCGATACCAACGGTTCACAATTTTTTATCACCACCGTGAAAACGTCATGGCTGGATAATAGGCATGTCGTTTTTGGTGCGGTGGTCGAAGGTTTGGATGTTGTTAAGAATATCGAAGCTCTGGGTTCGCAGTCCGGGAAGACTTCCAAAAAGATCGTTGTCGCGGACTGTGGACAACTTTAAATGATTCAAATCGAGCCAATCCATTTTTTAACAACTTTTTAAAATTGTAATGATTTGTTTTTGAGCCGCCGATGCACCTGTTATTTGTGAGAAATACGCAAATTCGTTTCAATAGATTATCAAGTGTTCTCTGAGAAGATATTGTTTTGCTGATGGAGTTAACCATTTTTTTCTACGTTTTGTTTTGCAGTTTAATTTTTGTATTTATTTCAAACATAATACCACATGTATAATGCTGTTAATTGAAAAATGTGCTCTCCTTCATTCCTTATACTTAAATATATGATAAAATATATTGCTAGAATTTTAGGTGTATCGTATCAACAAAAAATAATTCATCTGGTAGACATGTGATCAAATATATTCTGGGTAAGTTCGCCCAAGATTATAATTAAATAAATATGTAATAGCATTTAATTGAACTACCTATCATTTATAATATTTCTTAGCAGTTGATGGCTAATAAGTAAAATTGTAATAAAAAGCGGTCAAGAAAACATCCTAATGCATTTTTTTAATATACATATATATAACCTACTTTTTGGAAAACCAATGTTTGCGTAATATTGCATTCTGTACTTCTTCGAAATATATTAATCTTAAGTCAAGAGTTTTTTTTTTTTAATAAAAGTGATCTATTCCAAAACGGAAATTATCGTCCTTTAATTGCCCTACTCATAAATTTTTATTTTAATAAGTTCGTAAAACAATCATTTTTAAAAACCCTAATTTATATTTCCTCCGTAACCTTGGCATTCAACGTCCAAAGGAAATTTCCAATTACGCTCGGTAAGTAGCACGTGGTATTTAACTGACCTACACGATCCGTTTCATGTAACTAGGGACACATCAATAGATAACCGGTGCAAAACTATCTTAGATAACCTCGTGTTGATAAACAAATGTTTGCTTGGGCATCCAATAATGTTGATTTTAATTTAACCATTTTGGTATGTAAAATGTGTTATTTATTTTTATTAATTGCAATATTCTTGATTTGATCAGAAAGGTGAGATGCACGCCCAATTGTTTTGTTTTAACGATCGTAAAATGGGAATGTGAGCCGAGTAACGGAAAATCGACTGCCGAGGTCAATTAGGGATTTTAGTTTTTAAGAATTGGCTATCTATATTAATACGTACATTTGAATACATAATCCAAATATGGGTAACGTATTATTTTGGTGGAATTTTCCATTCTATGTAAACACTTTTAGTAAATAACCTCCAAGAAAGTCAATATTGAAATTGCGCAACATTCATCACATATTTGCATCAATTTAATCTTACATATGTAGATAGAACCAGAGAAATGATATATATGTATATGCTAACGTATAAACGCACATTACGGAACTATTTTATAAATCAGTATTAATAAATAGCGTTTCATTAAAATTTTCACGAATAGAATCGAAAATAAACATTTTTTACCACGTTTTACAGTAAATATACTCATGCCAAAATATGTTCTGTATTTGATTATTGAATTGCTTGGTCGTGTGTTAACGTGCGTATTTGAGTGAAAAATCACTGACATACCTACCTACTTCATTTTATCGTCATAGTCGTCGAGCCGTCATAGTTATAGTTATCGCGTATGTGCATGCATGCCGCGACGGAGTTTGAACACGCTTGAACCTGTATAAGCCTGTGAGGCCGAGAATTTATGGCGCCTACCTCGTATGTTATATATTAACTATATCTGATCGTCATTTTAAAGTTTATTGAATGATGTTCAGTACCTGGATAAAGAACAGCTGCGAAATCATTTAAACCAATATTACAATCACGCTTAATAGTTTCTCAAACAGTACTTTAAGAGTTTTTATATTTTTTTGGCACCAATTCTTTGAGTTGGTATTGATACTCCGGTGATATATACAAACAAGACAAAATTTGTTATTTAAGTTTTTATTTAACATTAAACATCTTACAATTTGTACATCGATATTTACATTAGATTTTAAAAAACGAATTCATCTATTACATTGAACGATATACATCTATATTTTAACGTGATATAACATTCAATTTGAGATTTCACCAAGAAAATATGTATTTATAGATGATTTTTATTTTCTGTAGTAGTCAGAACATTTCTTTTTTAATATTGTACATATATATTTATTTGTGATCACAATAATATAATGATAAGGGATAAAACATCCTTAAATATACACGTTTGTAAATATCTTACTTTAGCATACACAACTGCGGTTGGTACATAATGACTAGATCGGTTTTTTTTGTAGGTTAACATTGTGCACCACAGCAGTTGGTAATACAATTGTTTTTCTCTTTAGAATATAGCTTTTTTAAATTCTCCTTCTAATTTTACAATCTATTAACAATAATGTAAATTATACATACATAAAAACTATATTTTTAAATATTTTTTATCTCTATATATTTAACAACTATGATACGTCAAACATTCGATTGTCTATACACTTATAAGAAAAATGGTCCGAATTTTCTCTGTTAATTATTTAATAATTCCTGATAATAAAACTCTAATATTTTTATTTATTATATACAAATATAGTACTGTTTAATACACTAGAATTTTTCTATTATTAAATTACTTCGACCAGCAAAGTAAGTATTATACTTAAACTACATTTTACGTTGATGATCAAAAGTAGTCGACCATTTCTGCATTTAAATTTGTTACTGTTATCCATTACGTAGAATACCAACTTCTTTATTATAATAGGTAAATTTAAGATACAGAATTGGTGTACTCTTACTTTTGAACAACAGCAAATTTTAATACATGCACAAATAGTGTTTTAAGGTTATTCTTCATAAATTTTTATTTTTATAGTTTTATGATGTGCCCATGTGTCAAAACATATTCATTGGTTAAAATTTCAATTATTCTGTAATATGTGCGTCTTGTCTTTTTAAATGCATATTTATTTCTTATTTAGCATTTATATTTTTAAATTTCGCGCGTTAGGAAAGAGCGAGAAGTTGGAAGCAAATGAAGTCAGTCGTAAAGATGATGGTGGTATAAGTTGTCAAGAACGGAGATTTATATAATTTTAGTATTAACAGTTGTTTTATTCTACAAAGGGTAGTCGGGACCCCGCACACTTATACTTTATTTTAAATAAAAATACATTTCGTTAACTAAAACTATTAATTCACATTCCATTCCATGCGTCACGCTACATCGCTATTACAATACTCTACTGTTGGTAACAACCCGACTGTACTTTTTAGTGTAATTATATTGATAATGCCTATGTTTTTGTTTAGTAGGGTAGATTAATGTTAGAGCGAATAGTTTTCCTTCAGAGTCTTTAGTCTCTAGTTGCTATTGTAGAAGTCAGAACGTGAATCAAATTATTGTTAAAGCTGATTGGTGCGTTACAGGAGTAATCCGAACAGTGTGTTTATGCCATTGCGTTTAGTAAGCAAAAAGGTAAATTCCAATTGTAAATATAACTTTCAGGAATGCGTTAATCGAAATCGTCAATGTGTGTTTTTTGCGCAACGTGTGCGCTCACTTTCTGAACAGAATTATAGTTGGAAATAGAACATGTGCTACTTAAAAATCTGCACCGCAGAATGCATACACCTTTTGGCACATTTTGTGAATGACATTATGCGAAAAAAGCTTGAAGAACGAATAGAATTTTGGTTGACAGTATGCATCCTGTCAAGTTTGAAATATATGAGATTTGGCGCGGTAATCTGTTCGGTTCGCAGACCACCAGAGGGATAGGCACAAAATTTTAACGCTAAGTGCCCCAACTTTCCTTACTATTAACTCTGGTTATAACCCTATGTTTATAATTGCAAAATGTGTTTAAAACGAACCTATATGATAACGAATGACATACAACGTAAGCTTTTTACCCCTCTACCTAACTGAGATTTTCACTTTCTATTGCCTACTGCATATGCGCGCAAGGTCGTGCTGTAGCGGTAAGAAGGAGATAAAAATCTGAGAAAAACCTAAAAGTGAGTCGTTCAAAGAGAACTGCTTATTTCGCAAAATCCCTCTAGTGAGCTGAGATTATCTGAGATTTGTCGCAAAAAGAACGCTTCTAACGTATATTATATCAGTTGGTAACTGCTTGTATTACTAACCTTGATTTGCTGTTACAAATTTTAGCAAGAAGGTGAGTTACAGTATGTGTGGAGAGTGTATTTTCTTGAAGTAGGAGCGGAGTGACATATGGAGTTGAAAGAGTTTTTAATATAGATATGCGAACTATAGTGTTTTCTCTTATCAGTTTACCTAACCTCAAAAATATTCACCACTACTACGAATGCTATGAATACTAAAAAAGAGATTCCTTCGTTTATTTTCAATGCTGTCTGATGGTGCCTTTTTAATAAAAAATTGTTATGCAGCCATATATGCTCTGTGTGCGCAATCTCCAGCCGTGGAGTACCTAATACATGCGTGTGATTTACATATTCGCTCGAACGCAATTAAAATCCGAATTCCGAGAGTAAGTATATCGAGTAAAAGGATTTGGATAAACGAACATGACAATAAGTAAACTGGCAGGGTACGTCAATGGAATTATTATTGCCAACACATATCGCAAACCAACGAAATCAACTTTAAAACCTAAAATTACTAAATTGACGTGTCAGTTCGCAGGAATTATCACTCTTTTTTTAAGTTAAAAAAATACCCCTTACCACCTTGTTGAGTAAAGAACTCTGAATACGCATTTCGGCAACTAAGTTGCCA
>JARFOC010000393.1:694819-708154 GCA_031763485.1 Osmoderma eremita | reverse complement strand
AACCACAAAGGAAAAAGGTAATGTTAAGCGTATCACCCCGAGAACAAACCTGTTCCTAGAACGACACTATCAAACAATGTTAAGGGGTATTTTTTAACTTAAATTTATTTTAAGCCACCGTATCCTATACCTAACCTAAATTATCACTCTCTCTATCTTATCCATACCTACTTGTATGTATAAACAAAGCCTTCAATAACAATACTATAAAACGAAAAGGTCACAGCTCTGTTTCAAGTATAATTTATAAGATAACTGCACGTTGTTTTTAACAAAAAGGGAAATTGCTCCTTTTATGCGGATTCAAACAAACAGCTTGCTCGTACGCCGTTGTCTTATTTTAATTAAATTTCTTTTTGGAGAATAGAACCTTTAGAACGTAGAAAGGAGATTCCCGCGGGCCACTCTTTCGTAAACCCCGATACGGTAGGTACATCTTCCAAGAATTTCGTTCCGTTTTACGAAGAAGAATAACCTTAAAACATATTTTTTTAGTAGGTTGGTATATATACAAGGGTTGGTATATACGTATCTACATACATATTTTCCTGTTCAGCGTTTACAAAGACTTTCCTTATAATACGTTTTCATTTCAGTCCAAGGGCGATGTCGGGTGAAGAGATAAAACGCTACTCTACGTCAGGCATATAATGCAAAATCGAAACGAGTGGTAATAGTAGCGGAGAAGCGTAACGACAATGATAATTTGAATTCGCTCGCTAGAGATCGTTTCGAGCGGTATATTAACAAAAATGGAATTTACTTTTGTAACAAGTAATAATAAGGTGTTCTAACGCTAAAAATTATATGTAAAAGTACCTCGCCTCAATGCAATGGAATGGACCTTTCTCAATTTACCTGGACTGCGCGCGTAGTCTGTGGGGTTGTCAGCCCTGCTTAGCAAACTGTTTAACAAACAGAGACGACAGTCACAGTAGATAAAATTCCCTAAAAACGGTGAACCGGTGTTAGATAAAGACGTTGTTCCACAAAGACACATAGGGCACGTTGTTAAACTCAACAAAAATTGCAACACATTTCCAACAAAGTGTTATATTCTGCAATGCAACCATGTACACCAGAAACATCAACTTGAATAGTTTATGGAAGCGATGGATTATTGTATTTGAGGTTATGTAATTCAAAACATCACAGTCTCCAATATGGATGTATTGTTAATAAATAAAATAATAAGTTATAATGATAGCACAAGTATATCAGAGAGTAACGGAAGTGGCATAGAATTGTATTTTTTATATAAATGGAAAGTTAAGACACATAAAAGATACGAAAATTACATGCAAATAATATCACTAAATAGCCATAATTTTAATAAATATATTTGTGTGTGGGACACCATAATTCCTGATTAAAACACCTCCACTCTTCTTCTTTTATGGTGCCTACGTACTAATTCTAATTTATTAAGCCCGTTTTACCGCTGTCAACTGTCATTTACGTACATTTTTTTAAATTGGAATCATTTTCGTTCTTAAATTCAACACAAATCGGTTATCCATCAGAAAAATCAGTGACATCACTGATGGAATCCATCGCAATCGCTTTGGTGAGTTTAACAACGCGCCCATACCCCACACTGGTGAGTGTAGCATCTTTTTTTAACTCTTAGTAAATACGATAACGTGTCCTTGTTTTATTTTTGTGAGAAAGGTCTATTTCGTTTTATATTTTTTATAGAGAAACAATTCGTATCCGTTCGTTAAAATTCGGGCAGAATCGATTTAATACATAACTGAAACACGCCAATATAGCATTAATAAAAGATGATAATTAGATTATACGTTAACATAGAAAAGAATAATAAAAAAAACGCTGAAGTATTTGATTGCTGATTAATAATATTTGGTATTGTGTTCGCCTGTCATTTAAAAGCCGCTTAAAAAATTATTTTAATTACAGCATTTCGTTTGCCGGTTAACTTATCGATTTCATACATTACAGTTATTAATTCAGTCGCCTACCTTGTGTGTTTAAATATGCCTTGCACGCAGTACAAACTACACCCCCTTAGGTGGTGTAACCCAATATTTACTCGGTGAAATATCAAGGGAAATTGAAAGTACGTCAAATAAGGTTCACTTCCTCACTTATTTTATTTGTAAGTTGAATAAAAAAATAATTTATAAGTAAAAATAAAGAATTTGCAACTCCAAATATGTCACTCCTAAATGATTTAGTGCGTTTAAAATTTAAGATAAGAAAAATTTCCACTTCTACGAATATTTACGGCTTTTTTCAAAGCGAGTATGCAGTATATGAACTAAATTAAGAAATAGAACCCATTCCAGCCATTTCATTCTAAAACAATTACATAATTCGAGAGAATTGATAGGAATTTATGATCTTCATTTTTCATTTATTGCCTTTCCAACACATTGACATCGTAGCATGCAGTTTTACACAGTTCAAGTGTAAATATAATAATAAGGTAAAGAACAAATGTATGTTAGCTTTGTTCCATCTGGACTCTCTGACTGTCAGATGGACGCCAGGCGCATGCGCATTGCCCAATTTACATGACAAAGGTGTTAATTGCAATAGATTTACACAACGCGCATGCCTCTAACGTCCCATCAGACAGGCAGTGAATCCAGTTGAATAAAGCTGTTAAAAACTTTTGTGATCTGCATGGTAAAGGGTTTTTAGAAAAGATGGATTTGAATTCAGATTCTTTTTCGTATTCAACATGATCTATTGAATTTTATATTAAAGGAATTTTCCTACCTAATTCTCATGCAAGTCATTATCTCTTGTTGATACTGAGAAGATCATATTTCTAAATTCTAAAATTTAACTATCAAATGATGTATCAAACAGACAATTTTCACATTTATTATATAAAAAAGAAACAAAATATAGGTTAAGGCGAAGCTATTGTAGATCACAGCGACTTATTAACAAAATCCTTATTATTTTTTTGAGATTGTAACGCTTTGTAAGCACAAATAATAAAATAATTTCTTTTTGTTGTACAGGGAGGTATATGTACTAATAAAAATTCAAGAAATGAGTCAAATTAAGGAAGCTAAGACTATGAAATCTGTTAACATCCTAAACTTACAGATACCCCTTACCTTTACGATCATATTAGTCACCGGGACAATATAATATGAACATAAAATAATCATTCATCTCACTAGTTACATAATATACTAATATCTGATTGTACTCCATCAATGTTTCTTTTATATAAGACACATTTAAATATTGTAATTATTCAGTTAAGGTAATACTGCTATGTAGTAATATTTTTCATTCAGTTTCTTTCAAGAGTAAAAGTGTAGCCGGTGGAGATTACAATAATTAGAAGTTGGTAAAAATGTGCAATCGATTATGTGTTGCTTCTTACGTGTAATCCAGGAAAGGGGACATGAGCTACTTGACGAACAGGTCCTTCAAAGTCGAACAAATCGAGGACTCCTCTGAGTTTCCATCGTTCTTATTGGAGGAAAACCAATTGGATTTTGCCGATTTGGTTGGTTTAGTTGTGGTCTTGTGTATTGCGCCTTTGTTGGGTGAAGATACATCGACCTTCTCCGGGCTGCTTCGTCTTAGGAAATCCTCGATCGCATTGCCTAGGAGCTGCGCGTCAACTAATGATCCGCTTCTTTCGTCCCAGATGACTTTTTGCGCTGATTCGTTCTTCTTCGTAGAAGAGGACGAGTCGAATTTCTCGCGAGCAAAATTGATGATCTTTTTCGTATCGTTCGTGTTCGAAGCGTCGGCTGGAGTTGAAGATTTGGAAGCCATCGGTTGGTGTCGCTTCACGAACCAATTTTTCGGGGCATCTTTCGATTCGTCCTTGCCGTAATCCGGTTTAGTAGCGCCGTACAGAATGGATATATCAAAACTGTTGGAGCGAGTGTTCTTGAGTCTGGCGCGTCTCTTGTCAATGTTGCTGCCGCCCCCCATCCGATCCTCCATCAGTCCCGTCCCGACGGCCGTCACTTCTTCACACTGATTGATTTCCATTGCGGATGATGTCAATGCGGACAAAATAGAGATTAAGTCAGTATTTGTGCATACAATTCCCGACGAGAGTGGCTTACATGCGCTCGAAGAGGACGTCGATTGCGTTGGAAGAGGTTGTGGCAATTCCGATGCCCGTCTTCTCCCAGATGAACTTGGAATCGGCGCCAAAGTCGTTCCGACGAAGTCAGAATACCTCCTACCCCCAGCAGAACTTGAAGCATATCTCTGAACACCTCCAGCTTCATCTAGAGGCTGCACCTCACAAACCTTTTCACTACTAGTATTCCATAGCTTCATTCGAACTTTACGCGCTTGCACTATATCATCCATTATATCCAACTGAAGATTATGCACACTTCCCCTAGGTTCAGTAGACGGAGGCCCAGTTACTGATTCCCTCCTACTAGGCAAGATCCTTCCAGAGAAAGCGCTCGAAGGGTATGCTGCGACAGACTCTCTCCTGTTTCGACCAAAAAGTGTTGTTGGCACTCTGGATATGGTCACTACAGAGTGCCTGCGACCGCCAGGGACGGGTGCTGGCGCTGATGATAGGGTCGCCAAAAACTCTGTCTGTCTAGGGCCTGGTGAACCTTCACCCCTTTCAGACAGACGCCTGACTTGGCTGGCGGTGATTCCGCTGCATTGAGGCGTTGGCAGAGAATGTTTTCTGATGTCTCTGCTCCATGGTGATAGTAAATAGGGGTTCATGGTGGGCGAGTCATCTTCGGAGGTGTGTCCGGAGGAGGAGTAGTTATCAGCTTTGGAGTCGTCCACCACTATCACGGGTTCCGAGGTTTGGGTTTGAAGACTGGCCTTCCTCATGGTGTACCTGTAAAAAATTAAGACAGTATAGTTTATAATATGCTCAATTAACTCTTTTACAAAAAAGAAAATAAGCTAAGCAACAGAGGCTTACTGATGACATTAATAAAATATTTAGAAAAAGAGTACCCGAAAGTATAACTTGATTTATGTGAAAGCTTTTTTCTAGTTTCAAATTCGACGTCGTATATTTTTAGTTTTGAAATTGAAAATTTTGTAGTATTGTAACCAAATAAGTTCGTCCGGCTTTTCATGGTATAATATACTAAGAGAAAATAATAGACTGTTATTCATCGAGGTAATTATCAATACACTAAATGATCTTTTGCCAATGTGACACCAATGTTTGTATGCCGGTATTGTAGAACTCTATGGATTTTGAATGAAAAAAATTGACAGACTGCATTTATTACTGCTTTATTACATCAACTCGAGTTTTGAACTGTCTATGCTTCATACAGTTGTCAAGAGACAAAAGAAAAGTGATAATAACTTGGCGAAAAGTCAGGAGGGTGTGGTAACATTTCCGAGCCAAGTTCAGAATTTTTTCCCGGTTCACTCCTTGTGTCATGCAGCCTGGCGTTGTTCTGGGTTAATCTTCCAGTTTGGGTGCAAGTAAGCTTTGACAGTGTGTAGTACGGAATCGGTAGGCGATAACCAATTATACGGGCGCTTCGAATTTGAATACACAGATGACAGTGCTATCGATCAATAACTTAAAAAATCTTCATGAGCACTCTACTTTTTACAAAAACCGCACGAACTTATTTGGTTACCTGATAGCTTTAGTTTCTTTTATAAATTACACTATTATCGAGACTTCATGAATAAAATACATTAAAGTACACACATTTAAGTGGTTATTTTTTTTTCTTATCGTAAAATTGGTAGAAAATTCACGAAAGCTTTAGAATGTAACGTTATTTAGGATACGTTATGTCATATCTTTATCGAAAATCGAACTTAATAAAAAATTAAGTGTACATTGCAGTGGATGGAATTTTTTATTTAAAGAAGACAATCTACGCTGTAGTAGCATAAGAAACTTAGAAGCTGGAAACTTGAACATTCTTGTAAAAGTACAGATAAGTATGGTAATTAATTAAGCGGTAATAATACCGCTAATACTGGATCACCATGGGAAATGTCCTGCCTAAGTGATGCTTCCGCATTATCAACATGAAAAATGATATTTGAAGCAATTTGAACATCGTTCTATAATTGTGATAATTGTAGCTAAATACTTAAAAAAAGCACTATTAAAGTGTCTCCATAGACGTCTATTTTATTCCGAATTGTGTTTGAATACGTTAAATATAGAATATATTTGAAATAAAATTGTTTCCATTTTTTTTTTGGTTGGATTAAATAAACTGAAATAAAGGTAAACGTACATTTTTCTTAAATATTTATCATTAGAATTTAGTGTTACTTCCAAAGAAATTGACAAATGTTATAATAAAACTGATATTTTACTTTCAAATTACCCGCCATCACTTAATCGAGTTAAATTTTGGCAGTGTTATGCGGACTCCGATTGCAGCGCTATCTACTGTGTTCTTAAAGTGAATAGACTTTAAGTAGAATTCTTTACTTCTGAGAATCAGATGTAATAATGACATCGTGTCCGTAAAAATATTGGGTTACCATGAATGCTGCAAACTTGATAATAAAATTTCAGTTCAACGTTTTATTAGAATATTAATTTTTGTATTATTTTATAATTTAAATATTCTAATCAGCGGCGGCCGGCTGAGTAATTTCAATGGGTGGTTAGCAGCAAACACTGAACATCATTATTAAAAAATAAATAAAATTTATGTCTCAAAATTTCCATTTTTTTAAATTATGTTTGGTTGGCCCATTTAAATAAATTTACTTTTAATCGAAAACTACTTTTAATAGTATTCGATATATTTTGGTCAAGAAAGACTAAACACATTTCGATCAATTTAAATATGAAAAGTGCTAAAATTCGTTTTCAACGGAAACAGTTAAACCCCAAATCTAAAAGCAAATTTCTGTTGTCGTTTAAAGATGGCGCTATGAACCGAAGTCATTCACATCTGAATTGCAAATTTTAAATATCGGAAAGCCCCAGAAAAACAGTATTTACTTTACGCAAGAGGAACTTTTTGTTATTCCGAGAAATATCTCTTTCGTTTTCCTTCTCTCGCCTTCGGTATGTAAATGTAATTCATCTCTCCTTGATCTATTCTATATCATTTATATAAAGTACGGAGATAAAATCTTTGCATTGTTGTACAACCTACTTGTACCAGAAGGGAAGATACATTTTTTTAATTACCCAAATCATTCGGTTTTATCGTTCATCTTTTACCAGAAAGTGCTGTTTGGGCTAAAATAAATGGTATTTCGGTTTTAGCTTACAACGGCACATAAAATTGCGGATTAAGTTGTAACGAACGGCGCCATCTCTGTAAAGAGCGGAGAGGTCGGGAAGTCCTTCAAACTCGATTAAAAGCGAGTCGACGAAGGTAGAATCCCAGGTTTTGCAGTAATCTAAGGTAATTTTTATTTTCTTCCTGAGACTTCTTTGATTTTCTTGATGATTTTTGTGTTATATTCAGGTTAAATAAGAGTTTGTTTGCGAAGGAATCAAATTAAAATGTGCTGTTACACCACGTTGCTGCATTCACTTAGGTATATTTCCACAAACCAAAATTCAAATTTGCCGCTATTATTTTTAGTAACTTCAACATTAAAGCATGAAATTACCTGCGATTTTTATTACATTAATAGGTATTTTAATATCATTATGTTGAAGTTACTAAAAATGATTGCGGCAAATTTGAATTTTGTTTTGTGGGTTATATTTAATCCAAAAAAAGGAAGATTTAGTTACTTGTTTTGTTTTAATTTCCTTGAGAGATGATATTTATTAATTACCCTTATTCTTAAATTTAGTTTTACGTCCACCAAAGTCAACGTTTGTTCTTGTAGATGTTCAGTACAGCTTGTTCTATTTAAAAGCTTTATGTAATTATTTTAAGTTAAACTTATATAATATTCTGCGATATTCTAATAAATAATTATAATGATGATAAATGGAAATGGAATTGATGTGGGATTTAAGATTTGTATTATTTTCAAATTGATAGAATATTCAGAGGTGTGTTGAATTTGCACCACGTGCATACCGGCAGCCCCTTTTCGTTCGACACTTCAAATTAATTAAAAATAAATGACGTTCTTTTCCGCCCAACATACTTAAGCAAAGTTTTACACTAATATTTTAGGATACGATTACCGCCAGAGATGAATATGGTAGAACTTTTCGCCTAAAGGTGCCACCCTAATTTTCCAAGTATACGGCACATGATGTGCCATCTATTATCAACTTTTACAAACAGAACACTCGGGCGAAAATAAATGCATTGCATGAGCTTACTATTTATACATGGCTATTACTTATGTATACAAGGGTGATATACATACTATATACATATCAAAATATAGCTTTGATACATTATACTACGTGATTGGTAATATATGTTTTAACTGAATTAAGATATTTGACAGATTTCATTACACATACATTCATATATTTGCTTACATTCTAGCGATATTCCAAACATCTAATTATAGCAGAATTTACTGGTTCAATTAACGTACGGCTGTAATTCTGTACGCGAAACCCGATAGACCTCATAACTTACACTGAGGTTGAAATTAGTAATTATATAACTATGTATAACTAGCTTTGAGGTATAATTTCAGCATGTTAAGAGTGTGATTAACTTTTACTACGGTATAGAGGTTACGCTACAGTATCGATTTAAATTAAGAATGTTTGATTATCCTTGTTTTCTGAGGCGTATTACCCTTGTATTACCTAGTACGAACTAAGTTTGCAAGTTTAATGTCCATATCACATCTCACTTGAATGAACATTTACTAATTCGAAGAAATCTTATGACTTTGACATTTTTAAAAGCACCTACCTAATTGTTTGATATTTTGCGAAGGATAAAGGTTCTAATTTATGATTGGTTTGGTTAAAATGTTGTGCTTGCGTTTTATATTTACTCCTTAAATTCCGGAAAAATATTTGTCGCTGTTTCGCGGGAAATTGGCTCGGCTGCGATTTAATTTTCAGTTGAAAGTTCAAGCTAAGTAATTATCGAAATTTGACAACTTCAGCCGACGAAAGAGGAAACAAGTTAAGAATTGCAGAGTACGGTTTTCGACGCAATAGCATTGAATATAAAACATTATTTTCATGGCTATTCAACAAGCTTAAAATTTCTCCTTGTACAAGATACCACAAGAATACAGTTTTCACCAGCTTATGATATGAGTATTATTAGGTATGCGAGCATTAAATAGCAGCCATTTTGCGTATGATAAAGTGATTTTGGAACTACTGGACAGATTTTATCGGTTTTATATTTTGGCACTTTTGATGCTTGTTATTGGACCACGGTTGAGAACCCCGCTAATAGTTAGGGAAAGTGCCGCGTATATGTCGCTACAAATATCAGTAAATGCGAAAACCCAAAGAATGGGGTTATGTAGTACAGTCCAAATCACGAAAGATGAGCTCTCGGATACTATTTATCTTACTCGGGACAGGCAATGTAATTTAATGAAGTTAATCTATTACTATCCAGTACAACAAAAATATAAAGAGTTATCGATAAAATAAAGCGTTAGGCCTGATGTATATGCAAAAAGAATTCTTGGAGATACATATATCATCTTTCATAGTTTCGACTGTATGCATTTTATTTCTGTTCTTATTTGTAGGTTATGTTGGTGTCAACTGTGTGTGTTGACGAAATATCAAAACTCGGTTGTTTAATTGTAAGACCGATAACTTATGTAATTGTTTCAAGAACTTTTTCCCTCTGCGTCAGTTTAATGTAGTGTTACGTCAATTTACTTTTTATTTTGTTTTTCAGTTGGATCTTCAGTTATTATCTTTTTACACATTACGTAAACTATAATTTCCCCAACACACAATAATTGTAACATTCATTGAAATTGTGTATTTTTGGAAGTAAGATTGTATCTTCGCATTGAATAAAAAAAAAAATTAAAACTAAAAAGCTAAACAATTTGCTAGGTTTTTGGAGCTACCATTATTTAAGTTTTCAAAGTTATTTCGGTTATATACCCGTTTAAATCGCTGGTGAAACTGCATTATATTTCCTAAACTGACGCTCCAAAAGTTCTGCAATCAATTTTATTGTCTGCAACTCTCGGCACAACTGCAATTACCAACTTCTGCTTCTGTGCTGTGATAAATAACACTTTAAAAGCTTATGTATTTATTTGTTACGTAGCAGTTATGTTGCCAAGGAAAATAAATAATTTTTTTTATTTGCAGTTTTCTGTATTTCCAAATTCCAGCTGTAATTGCGCCATCTATATTTAAAATTAATTACCAACAGTTTCCGTCGAAATTCACTTAGTTAGAAGGATAGAAAATTTAATGATGTCAGCCATTAATTCTCCGTCAATTTTGCAACGGAGTAGGCGGTTTAATGCACGTCCCAATTTTCCATATTAAATTTTCGGTGGGTACCCATTCGAGATGTGAAAACTGGGGAGAAAGTTACTGTAAATTTTGTTGTAATCTATACACAATACACCGAACGTGATCGAATTACAATGTCACAGTTTCAAACAGTATTTCAAACGCTGGTGATTATATCCGCGCGTACACAGGATGTTTAGTGATTTGGTTTTCCCTTTTCCTTTATCTCCTGTCGGATTAGAAAATGAACGTTGGCGGTCACTTTGCAATAGTGGGCAATGTTTGTTTTCGCTCTTATGTTGGAGGCATTTGTGATTTCGGGTGTTTGCACTTGGAGTACAGTCTAAGAAAACTCTAATTTAGATACAAATATGGAACTTTTAGAATGCAAACTTGAATAATATTAAATTATATTAGAACAGGATTTTATAAGAAGTTGATTCAAATGTGGAAATTTGACGAACAATTAAGTAATAATTAATTAATTATTAGCATGATTACTTTACTAATTGATTAAAAAACACAGAGGTAGAAAGTAGTAAAAGCGTTGGTGGAAAAATGAGAAAACATGATATTTGCTTATGCAATATCTGAAATCCAGAGTCTTATTGGTTGCATACTGCGCAGTGCAGATAATATCCAATGTCCAAATTCTTTTCATTACGTTGTAAGATTTGCACCTACATCCATATATTCGAATCAAATTGGTAGGCATTGGTTATGTTAGTATACTAACATTGTCAACATAACAATAACTTGCCAGTAAAGATTGCAAGGACTGTGGGGCAGCACAATAAAGACACTGTTCGGATTACTCCTCCCGCACAAAGTATTGATTAATTCGGGACGACACGTGTATCGGGAATATGTGGATTCCAATTATCAAGTATTCCCGAAACACGTCCCGAATTAATTAATACTTTGTGCAGGAGGAGTAATCCGAACAGTGTGTTTAATAACACGCATTTTTAGAAACATTTATATAAAAGGCAATAATTAAATTGAATTGGAGTGAACACCACATAATTGTATTGTAGTTTAGGGTTGTTATATATTCCAATTATATTTCCAATTCCTTTCCACTTCAACTTATTTAACGTATACATTTAGCGTATTTCAACTGCAAATGATAATTTTTATATACTATACAACTCACATCTAGTAAATGTTTGGTCAATAATATAGAATGGGTGGAACAGCAACCGAATATTATTGTTACGCAGAGAAAAACATTCTTGAATCAAACAGATATTTCTTTAATTGAACTCGAAATTTTTATGTGACGTTTCGGTTCTTTTTGGTCATCATCAACATTCTAATTTCTTATCAGCGCTATATTGGATTTAGACACCGTCAGCAAGAGCTTCTTTTTCTGATTTCAACCATCACCGCAATGCCACGAGGAAGATACTATTTGTGTTGAAAATATTTGGCAAATAAAGAAACTTTTTCCACCTTCTGCCTAATCCTTGAATTATACAATGGAGTTATTAGCGTTAAGAATCAGTTTATCAATTACGAGTAGGTACTCCGTTACTTCTCCGTCAA
Organism: Osmoderma eremita; assembly: GCA_031763485.1. Taxonomy (NCBI): domain Eukaryota; kingdom Metazoa; phylum Arthropoda; class Insecta; order Coleoptera; family Scarabaeidae; genus Osmoderma; species Osmoderma eremita. The sequence continues at coordinate 696,288 of JARFOC010000393.1, read as the reverse complement.
GCATCAAAAACTCTTGTCGATATGTTATGTATGACCGAAATCAGAAAAAAAACCCTTTCTGATGATGTCCAATTGCAATATGGTGTCTATAAGAAATAATAAAGTTGATATGACCAGAAAAAACCGAAAAGTCATATAAAAATTTCGAGTACACGAGTAGATAGAAGATTGAAAATGATCTTCAGAATGTTTTTAGTTTTTCTCTGCAAGGCCAAATAAAAGTGTAAGAGGTAAAAGTAGAAAGTGAGTTTTTTTCGTTTTCTTTAGAAAAATCTTCCAGTAGTTCATTTTATTTTCGGGTTCATAACTAACAAAAAATTTTGCAACTCTGTCAAATTGGAACCCACCCATCTGTAATAATAAGCGAGATCCTCTTGGTGAGGGTCGAAAATGAATCAGCCTGTATATGCCAAATCTTTTAAAATAGGGAAAAAATGTAGTAGCTTGATACCTGTGGTCCATAAGATGTCAGGTAACCAAATACGTTCGTGCGGTTTTTGTATAAAGTGGTGCCATGAATATTTTTTATGTTATTGATAGATAATATTTGTTTGTTATCTGTCACCCACTTTAGTATGAATCAGGAGGTGCCTTTGGTGTAAACCAGGGGTTACTTGACCAATAGAGGGCTCTAAGTGCAAAACTATCTAATAGAGGGTTGCTGAGTGTAAAATTCTAGAAGTCTGCATAGGTTATTTTAAATTTATATTGTTAGTAGTTCTTTTGGTTTTTAGCAGTGCTGGGACTCGGATATTAGAATCGCCTTTAGCTGGTCGGTTACAACCGTTTGAAAGTTTCCGAGTGACCCAAAATGATATCCCTTCAGATGAATTTTCAATTTTGGGAAGAGGAAAAAGTCACAAGCACTCAAGCTGGGTGAATAAGAAGGAAATATTTTTTCTGGCCAAAAAACCGTTTATGGAAACTGCTGTGTGACAAGGCGCATTGTCATGATGCAGGATAGAATCGTTCTTGATGTTTGGTCCCACACCCATGCCTCTTTTTCGGAGTCTTTCGAGGACCTCTCGGGAAAATGGTGATTAACTGCTTGACGTTGTGGCACGAACTATTTGTGAACGATTCCCTGGCTATCAATGAAACAAATCGCCATGCTCTTGATCTTTGATTTGCTCATTCTTACTTTCTTCGGCTTTGGAGAGCCTGAAGTGTGCCATTACATGCTCTGGCGTTTTGTTTCCGGGTCATACTCGAACATCCAACCTCATCACCAGTAATCACACGTTCCAAAAAAATTTCATTATTTTCAATCGATTCAAAAAAGTCAAGGCACCTGTCTCTCCTGATGTCCTTTTGTTCATGCGAAAGGTTTTTTGGAACCATTTTCGAGCAGATCTTTCTCATTCTCAATTCATTGGCCAAAACTTGATAAACGGTGGTGTGAGACAAATTCAACTGTTCCCCGATCATTCTGACCGTCAACCCACGATCTGAACGCACAAGATCGCGGA
>JARFOC010000393.1:600694-691915 GCA_031763485.1 Osmoderma eremita | reverse complement strand
GCGCTAATGACAGCAACTAAGAATAGTAAGAGATAAAAGTTGCTATTATATCCCATACTGCATACGGAGGTTGAGACAATCTATACCTTGTCGTATTTGGCTCTAATGCCTTCTCATAGCTTCAATATATTATATATTTCTAGGTCATCCCATCGCATTTAGAAACATGCCAGTTTTAACTTAGTCCAGTTTTTAATCTATTTCATTAGATACACATCAAGGTTTTGCCCAAACTTTTTAAAATTTTCGTTTATATTTCAGTAATTTCCTTGTGCTTTCTATTTTTGTTCTAATTTCTTTTTACATATGAGGTACTATCACAATTCTAACCTCAATTTTCTATATCTGTGTGCACGATGCTGATTCTTAACAGGAACAGTTCTTCTTTGACTTCGCCATGTCATAAAGCTTTTATTGCTCATTTATGTACATATATACCGGTTTCGTAGCGACTCACTATCACTTATATAACTACATATTTATTTGTAACTTACCTTAGTTATGTTCTTATTAGATAAAAGCAATGCCCCACTGTTTTTTTAATGTTTTATTTGTTAATGTCAAAAACAGCAGAGCTTTTAATAAATAAGCATCTCTTTATTTATTGTAAACTTACATGCAAGCAAATTACAGTATTTTTTAAACGAAGCAAATGATCTTCACACCTCCTTTCCCTCCGATCATTATTATCATGGAATGTATGCAAAAGTATATTTTAGCCCATTAAAATATTTGCAAATACCGATTACATCTATTTCAGTTATTCCAGATTTCATATTCAGATTAAAAGTACTACAATAATATTCTATTATTAAGTTATTAAGAAACCATATTAAATCCAGCTGGAAGAATTTATTAATTTAAAGATGAAATCTTTCTATACATTAATCGTATTAAAGTTAGTTCAGATTTAAATATGTGGTAATTTGAAGCAAAATCCGTCCCAAGCCTAAATATGAACATCTTAACTAACCGTTTTACGGTAACATTAACACCTCTTTTATCTCAAGTATCTACGCTTGAAATGCGATAAGCAAATAGACTCGAGTTTCTCTTAAAACTGTAACATGTAGCATCTAGCATATGAGTATGTATTGTAAGTGTCTTGTTCTATACTCACTTAAAATATTTTTTATTGCTTCTGTGAAGTTCTTTGTTTTTTCCATCCACTTATTAGAAACTTCATTGGTTTTTCTAAATTGTCGCTTATCTCAAATAACTGATAGTGGATTTCTAGTTTAAAATCTTCAACTGTTGTTTTTATAAACTCTCTACATAATTTCTACAAACATATTTAATTAATATCTACTACAAAGTAATTTTGTATTATATATGATTACCTCTTTAGTTTTCCTTATAGTCTAATTGCAACTTCAAATAGATTTCAAACATATTCCCACAAATTTTCTGAATAATTGTGGCGATCTCTTCACTTTTTGATCAATTTTGATATCTCGAATTTACAGCGATAAATCTTGATGATAAATATAACTTTATTTTGAGCATACTTTATCTAAAGTAAATTATCTAAATGAAAACATAAGAAAACCTTTGTTGTTACTAACTTCTTATAGGGTCTAAGACACTTTTGATATAAATTGGATAACCTTGATGTTCAAAATTGTGTAATCTCTGCAATACAAATCTAAAATTTAATTTTTCTCTTTTCAGCCACCCGAAAATGAATTGCAAAAAGGCGAACGCGTAATGTCCGAACACCAACTCAGAGTCCAACGCTCCCTGCAGAAGTTGACGGTGCCCGAATGGTATAAGCAAGCTGAGGTGCCACGCGAAGGATTCCTCCTCAAAAAATCACCAGTGAAAGAAGCCCGTTGGACGGGGACCGGTAGTAAAACAACTTCCCTAAGCAGTTTAGGTTCTAGCACCCAGTCTCCCCTAGTACTCAGCCCCACACCTCAAAACCAACCATTCGTCCGGTGGTCCACATCAAAGTTAAATTCAACAGCGTCCTCGCCCTGCGCGTCCACCAGGAGCAGCTTCAACGCGCGGCTACCCAACGGATCCATTTCACCTTCGTCTTTGCGTAGTAGTTTCAGTTATAGACAACCGTATATGGGATGGAGATCGCAGGAGAGACTAGCAAGGCCTCGTACCCCTGCCGAACGCTTAGCCAGCTCTATTCTGGGCCAAAACGATATGCACGGTCAACAGCAGCAATCGACGCACGCCCAAGAGAGTCCGGAAATCCAAACGTCAATCAAGGAAGTAACGTCGGCTATAGTCCATTACGTAAGTGGGCTGAAGCCCGAGGACGGCAGGACGGATAACGATGACCAGCTCAAGAGCAATTCAGTCAGCCCTAGAGGTAGTCAAAAGTTGTGCTGGTTGGAGAGTTCTTTCGTGGGCACCAGGCCTTTGGACTCCCCTCAAACGCCGATCACGCTGTCGGAAAGTCAAAGTTCTACGCCAGTGCCTGCATCTAGTTTGCGACTCGATTTACAGACGCATAACGGTGAGTCGATATCAGCTGTTTGAAAATGTGAAATTTTAAATTGACGAAAAAAATGCGTTTATTTCTTGTTTTTTTTTATTTAAGAATTTTAAAGACGTCATTTGTTTTTTATTGTTTAAAGCCGCTCCTTCCTTTTTCATGTTTTCCTCTAATATTACTATTATTTTATTATTTTAACTTTAAACTATAAATGTACATAATACAGAATAAGATTGAAACTGTTTAAAACCATTACAAAACCGCTACTTTTCTAGTGTTCTTTGTTTTGTAAAGCAAAATCTCGTACTACTATTGCCACCAGTATTCTCATTTTTTGATATAAACCAAGCTCTCTTTTTACCAAAATCATATAAATATGTAACATTGTATAATATTGACTATAATTCGCGCTAAAATCGTAATTAATGGTATATTGTATGAAATTATTTTTATTGAAATCTGGTATTGTTGAATTTAAAACAAAATATTATCATTTTGCAATGATAATACTTGTTTCGATAACACATTGATGGTGCATTACCTAGCATAACTACTTAACAAAATGATTCACCCTCATTAATGTCGTTTAAGACTGGAACAGTTAAACCCATTTGTTGGGTGCCTAAGCATATATGACGCAGCCAAAGTTAATTCAATAAATGTCAAAATTCAGAAAACGCTCGATATTGCACATTATGAAGATGTTTGTATTATTGTCAATAATAACTCCAAAATATAAATACTTTACGCCTCCCATATTTAACTAAAAGAATTATTTTTTCAATTGAAGAACATCATCTTCAATATTATTTTTACCGATCGTATCTTCTAATCATTCATTTTATACATTCTGCCGAATAAATAAATCCCATTTATTAAATTAGTAACATCTTCCATCTTTTCGAACAACCAAACTACTATCCCAAATATTTTGGTCACCTCGCCCTTTGCAAATCTAGCAAATCGCGTAGGTTCTGATGTGGTACGCCTTCAATTTCGTGACGTAATATCTTCGGACTATTCTCATATTGATTCGTCTTTGCATTGAATTTTTTTTTACACACACGAACGACCTCTTACAAGGTGAATTTTTCTAATTGTTTAAACCAATCCACGACTAAAAACGGTATTTTTGTTTTTTTTAATATATACTAAAAAGCTAACCATGAACTGGAAGGCAAATTTTATATACTAAAACATTTAATTAAATAAGAAAGCCGAAATCCATAACAACTACTTCTAAGTATTTAATTAATAATACTTTTAAATTTAAGGATATTTATAATACCCAAGTTTATAACATCGAATGAATTACTACATAAAATAATTCGTTGTAACGGTTCTATTCTATATTTCGCGATTGTTCATATCGATAAAAGGAAATTAACAAAAATAATCATTACGACATGTATAGTTGAATCGCCCAATAAATGCAGCAAGCAACACCGCCGTGATGCGGAGCACCCGATTCACACCAGCATACATCTGTCATGAAAATGAATGTCGATAAATTAGTATTCGACAGTACCCATATAAATGATAGTAATGTAACATGAACAGCATTAAATTTGCATATACATTATATATGTGTGTGCAAATATATTATAAATATTTTTTTATTTTCCAAAATATTTCATTTTAGTGAGGCAGCAGATACTTTTCAAATTTAATATTATTCAAAAAATTACTTAGAAATTATAATGTGCAGGTATGTAAGTAACTCAGATTACGTTTTTTCTGTATGTTTCAAATTGATATAATTAATACTGAGCATTTTTACTGGGACAATAACCAAAACCCAAAACAAATGTAAAGCAATTTGACAGATTGTCCTATTGTAATCTGACTGACCAATGATAAACATGATAAAAAATGACGCGTTGATATTACATAGTTGCCATATATATAGTTCTCATATACTGCATTTGTTGGGTAATTTAAGTATAAGTATGTCCTTGACAATACAGTCGAGACATGACACTTCTTTTACTACGACATCTGTATGCATTTATAACAAAGCGTAATATGTTTTGTTTCATTTTTTAAAGGTGCTGTGTTATTTCACTTTTATTTTAATTATAACCGTCATATCTATTTTGGATAACCAAAATGACCGCCCCAACTCACAGTTCAATAAATACGTTATATTTCTTCAGGCATTTTGGTTGTCTTTACTGTACACATTATAGGTTATAGAGGTAATATAGATAGGAAACGCGCGTAAGCAACTCATGCAAAAAAGCGACCAGTTTTTACCTATTAGTGCAGCGTGCTAATCGATTTCATTGGTTCCATTAATATAACGCGACAAATTTGTAAACTTAGTATTTTAATGTCTGCTGTTAATGCTCAGTATTCCTTATTTTTGTGCCGAAGTTGAACGTGATAAGGTATTTTATTCTTTATTTGTTATACTTTGTATAATTGTATGTTTTATTTATAGAATACTTTTGACATTTACTATAAACTCTTGTGAACGACTTGCTCTTTAATAAATTATGGAAATTATGTAATACTTCACCAACTTTTAAAAATTCAGAAATCAAATATATGTACAGTCAGCTGCGACCATAATGTCGTGCGTCATCTTTAAATAACAAAATCGAAGAATATGCTATACAATCTGCCAGAATACTTTGACTTTCTATTTGATCGTCAATTAAATGCAACTGAGATGACAGATTTAATACGGTCACCGTTAAACTTCTATACTTAACACCCGAGACCATAGATAGCGCCAGAATCAACACGGTCGCGACGTTTCCTATCTTTACCTCTATAATGTCCGCATTATAGTTATTATTTTGTGAGTGTTCATTTATTTTAAAATCTATTTTAGTCTTGTTTTTGTTTGTTTTATCTGTTTTTTGTTTATCGTTATTTTAAAATGAAAATCTTTGAATACACAAGAAATTAAAATCAGGGGCATGTGCTTCGTATTATAGTTTTCTTTATCTTATGTAATATGTTTAATATCATTTTATTATTATTATGTTTTTAAATCTCACAAATCAAGAATGCAATTCACGTTATCACAGTATAGTTATTATTAATGTTATTATTACGTTTTTATTGAGAAATAATATATAATTAATATACATAAACATAAGTTTTTTTCTAGTGTTTAAGTTATGCATGATGTACAGTTTATATAATAAATTGTTTTATTTTTTATCTTTTTAGTTGTTTTATTTCGCTAGTTTTATGTTTTTCACACATAGTTCTTCTTTCAGTTTAAAATATGTTTTGTTTATATGCTTCACTTCAGTGCTTTTAATGATATCGAAAATGAAACTAATACTTTATACACTACTTGAAATATTTGATTGTAGGTATTTGGTAAGTAATAAAGTAGAATTTACTCAAACTAGTTAGGTTGGTAACAACTTGAACCTAGCTTCGTTTCCTCTGCACGGAATTTTAAAAATGACAGGTTAAATGTAATTTATAATAAAAATAATATTAAGAGGTAAGTTATAATTTCGATTAAATTAGGCTAACCAAACCTCAAAATTAATTTTCGAAAAGTTTACTAAACTGAATAAATTTAATCGCGACACTAAATTTCTTAAAATTATTTGAAGATTTTGTGTGTATCCTTCAGATTTCACGGTATTACTCAACGCTGGCGATACTACTAGACCATCACCGGGCTCTACTACCCTAGAAGACGTATTGGACTCTCTACTTGGTCTCCCCTCTTCCACCAGAGCACCGAGTCCCAGTCTCCAAGGTAGGAGACATGTGTAAGTTTCGCTTTCAGGTTTTACCGCAACGTTTCTTCTGCACCAAAGAATTTCACCACCACCATCCCTCACTTTTCGACCCTACAACAGTAGATACGAGCTGGTACCCAAAAGTTCCCGAAATTGCAGAATAACAAGACTTCATTCACCTTCAAAGTTGTCCCTTGTATTGCAAACACCGATCCCAGCGCCTCCGCCGCGAAAGGACTTCATTCTGGAAATGTTGTTTTGTTAATGTATTCAACACCGTCTGCGATAAAGACGATCAATCGAACCAGGCGGATGACATTTCTACATCAAGTAATCGCATCTGAAAATGTTAGAGGTTAGGCGTATTTCCAACATTGCGCTTTTGACAGCAGTATAGCCAACATTAATTTAGTTACTTGAAGTTGAATTTCTCGTATATCAACTGTTGGTGACACTGCCTGGGTCTTGCGCCTATATTCGTTTGTTGCCAAATTCCCCCATACTTTTTCATAGGGGTGCTCATAAGAGATGTAGACAACTTCACCTAGCGACGTTTTATTGTAACTGTCCGTTAACGCGCGTGTTTCAAATTTCTGGAACTTTTGGATACCACTTCGTACAAGTATTCGAAGGAATTCGAATACTTTTATTTTGTTTAAAATTTGCTGTAGTTTGAAGTGCGAAGACATTTCTTATTTTATTAAAAAACAGATCCTAACAATGTTCATAAAAGCATTTATATTACAGAAACAGTGTCAGCTAATACTAGCCCGGTTAGAGATGGTGACTCCCGCCTCTCTGACCAATTCAGGCGTTCTAGCGAGGGTAACGAACCTCCAACCCGACCCTCTTCAGTTACGAGACGGGTTAGCTTCAACGCGTCACCAGTACTGAGGTGTCGGTACTCCAGATGCGGCAAAATAGCTATATCGACATCTGCCGAAGGCCAAGCCTTCAAAAACTGCCACAACTGCACCTACACCTACTGTTCGAGGGCCTGCCGCAGAGCGCATTGGGAGAAACACCGTAAAACTTGCTTATTTTCCAGGGTTGGATCCCTATGCCGACAAGTCATAGCTGCTGCAAAAGAGAAACCTGAGACATTGCACCATTTATCTGTAATCGCTAGAAGAGGGTATTTATCGCATGGTTTGGGTGCAGTCAAATGCTTTTTCCCCACGCCAGAAGCGGCTGAAAAGTTCCTAATAGGCGGATTGGAGAATCTAGGCGAGCTTACGTACATATGCTGGAAAGATTTGCTACCATCAGAGATGGGAACTCAATTATATACTGAATTAGTCAAGATGTGCAAACAGTATAATCCAGACAGCAAATTAGTGCTGTATGTTTCCGTCTGTGTAATTTCCGAAGCTCCCGCTGCTGGTGCAGTTAAATGGGAACGGCAATTAGTATCACGATGCGCTAAGATGAAGCTCAGTAAAGATATGCACATACCAGAAAGGGATACTGAAACACCGGAAACTCTCATCCTAACTTCGCAGCCAATAAAACTCGAACCAATCAACAGATATCGCGAAATCAGTTTCGGCAACATCCAGCGCCACCTTAGACAGCGTGGGGTTTCATTGCGCAGGCACTATCCGGAAGTATTCCAGCAGCTGCAAACATATGTTGAGGGCCAGTGCGAAAAATTCAATGCAGTCACTGTCTATCCGCGTGATATGGCTACAGGGAAAACCTTTATGTGCATCATAATGCCGGAATCGGAACCCGAAAGCTTAGAAAAGGTAATGGAAGCCGGGGTGCGAGTTAGGACTGTTGACGTACTCAGAGACTAACCCGTTCCAATAACCTGTGTGCTATAGTAATAATAATAACGATATAAAAGTTATGCTAAAAGAATGGGAAGAACACTTTTAATGGATATCTCCCCTTTTCCTGTGATCTATATCAAGCTTGTTGTTAAATAAATCATTCGCAGATTTTATGAATATATTATTATTCTTACTATTATTGTATTTGTATGTTTATATTTCAGATATTAAAGGTTTTATATAGGGGTTGATTTAAACAGGATTTGTACGGAATGAACTTCGAAGTTTTCCAATTCTAATCACTAAGTATAGTGGTATTCCATATAAATCACAGACTAATAGAAAAAAACATCATTACAATCATTTTAACGCCCCCTGTATGTGAGACAGATAGAGATATTTATATATTTACCACATGTTATTCTAAGAAAATATAGTATACAAGCAACTTGCTTTTATTCTGGTGTTTATGAACAGAAAGTATATAATTTTTTATTTATTTATTATAGGAACATGCAAAAAATATGATATTCTAATATAGTAATAATTGTTGTATACAAAAATAAAAGTGAAAGAATATAAAACACAAGGAGGTTTACGTTAGCGCAAAATATATGGGATGTGATTTTCGCTAAAGTTCATTGCTCATTTTCACCTGTGTTTATAGTTTATATAATAAATAAAAATATATAAATAAGAGTTTCAATCATAATATTATGTAAGGCCATGTGATGACGACTGACTGTATTTTTTATTGTACACTTTGCATTAGATATTGCGAAATCGTAAAATCTATAATGTAATTAATATGTGGTACTTTACCGTACCCACCGTTTAAGTGAATGCTCGAGAACACCACATGTTCTTATTAATAAAAATTGATGAGAAATTATGAGAGGATACCCATATAGTAATAATCGTCTTTGTGTCATTAATATAAAATGATATATAAATAATATATAATTATAAAGAATTTATAATACATAGTTTCATCAATAAAAGCAATATATGGCAATAAATTGTTATCTTATTTCTGAGCTATCACAACTTGATATAAGTATCTGGAATAATGGTATAAACCAAAGATAAGGATGGAAAATATAGGTCACACCCTAACATTGAAAAATATATAGATTTTGGTGGTATCTGTGCTTACGTCGCAGTACTATTAGCAAAAACTGTACAGAAATCTGTAAAGACGGAAAAGCCATAAATTCAAATATTCTGATAAAGTTATTTCAAATTAAATGATTACGTTCACTGAAACCCTGATTTTTGATTTTATCACTTTTGGCTGCACATTACGTGTCGAATCTGTAGTCAAAAGCGAGTGAAGTGATAAAACAAAGTAGCATTTTATTGAATTATTTGGAATGGATTGTAGTAGCCGATACCAGTATTATTTAAAATTTGAACAAAGCAAATTTCCCGGTTCTCCGCACCCTGGAAATTTCCTATATAAACCGAAACATATAAATATGTGTATATAATTGAAAAATGATACACTTGCCGTCTATTCGGATCTGCACGCCAATAATTTCTTGTAATTTTGAAATGAGGTAAAACGGAAGTACAGCGGCTCCATCTTTCTATACAAAACCATTGCTGGGAATTTAAACACAAGTGACATGTATTACTGGTCACATACAAATAGCAAGGTAAAGTGGCGTTCTACGAAAAATAAATAATGCTTTGAACAAAAGATACGCAAGGCCGGTTAGACGGCAAATCTATAGGAGGTCGTGGTTAATTGTTCCGGAGATTATAATTACAACTTAAGCATGTATGTTTGTTAAAGAGACTTGTAGTAGAATAAACACAGTTTAATGCAATCTAATTGGATTAGATGGCGCTTGCGACGGTAACCGCTTCTTGGACCTCAGCTAACAACCGTAACCGAGCGCCACCTGACAATATCAAAATAAAAAACACACCAGCATCTTGAGTAACAAGGTCAACAACACTAAATATCGAAACGGGAACGAAATTTTGTTCCGACAAACAGGAAAGCGAACGGTGAGTGCTATACTCGTCGCCGGAAAGCAACGGAGTGGCCCCCCTGAACGTAAGTGTCCAACGCAATTTCTCCGCGTGCTATACCTCAACCTGATTACCAGCGTACCCGATAACGATTTTGTACGCATAAAATAATGGATACAGACCAGGAAACCTACTTATTTTTTATAAATCCCATCCGACGCGTCAGGAAGTTCCGAACGTCTGTGGTAGTGCCCTCGTTTCAGATATTTTGGGGTCGGTACACGCAAACTTGTTTACTAGATACCTCCAAATTCGATCCGCTTTAGATTATAATTTGTTGAAATACTGAAAACGTAAACGAATTGATACAGTGATGCCTAATTGTTACATTTTCCCCTCTGTTTGATAACGTTTATGTGTTTTAGGATATTTAGTATGATGCTACTGAGAAGAGTAATAATATAAGTGCCTGGACCATAGGAAAATCAGCACCTCCAATATGCTACTTCCAACATAATACGACGTCTTTCAGAAATGTGATCATCTTTGAAACAGTGATCTTCTAAGAACGTAAGCAAAATGGCTGGGAAGATGTTAGAACCCGATAGCAATACTCGGGAGATACATTTGAACTCTATAGCAGAAACGATGCAAGGGAAGTCTTATTTGGACAACGTTAATTGTTTTGAGACTAATGGTGAGGTGAAATATAACGAATGTGATGGATTACCAAACAATAACATCTGTGAAAAGACGTTATCTCAGTGTTATAATAGTGATGGTGATTGTTCAAACAAAAGTGAAGTGTTGTCCAACTCTGGAGAGAAGACTTTATCGCAAGCTTTTTTGGAGGGAAATACATCTGATGGTCCTCCACAAGAAAGTGACGTCTATTCACTGGAGAATTCTGGTAAATAGTTAGTTATAAAATAGGATGCATAAATATCATATAATTGAGATTAAACAGTTAATTTGTTTGCATTACAATTAGTTCTTTCATTTTTTTGCGAAAACAATTTGAATAAAATATTTCTGTAATAATGCGTCTAAAATAAAAATATACATCTTTAGTCATGTCATTTATGTTCAAATAATAAAATACACATTAAAAATTTGAACAAAGCAAACGTTTGTATTATATCATTAAAAGTAGAATACTTTTTTGGACCAAACTAACGAATTTATTAGAAATCATACACAACAAATATTTTAATTTTAAACATGACTATCAGAACTGCAATAAATTTGTAATGTGTATGGACAATGCAACACAGTTTCAATTGTTTTCCTATCGACCAATCGAGATGTTAGATCTGCCAGAAATCGACCAATCAAACGGCAAGAAACGGCCACAGCAAATTTATTGTTGGCGGCAGATACAATTTATGGCGGGATTTTTATTTATTCAGTTTTTGAATTCTTAACTTTCTCATGTGATATTTTTTCTGTCATTTTTATTGGTTCTGAATAATTTTACATTCTATGCATGCTGATTCATTTTCCATCCTCACCATGGGGATCTTGCTTATTATTGTAGATAGAGGGTAGGTTTAAATTTGGCAAAGTTGCTAAATTTTGTGTATGTTATGAACCCGAAGAAAAAATGAACCTGTAACAAATGACGTTCGAGATTAAAAAAAAAAACGAAAAAAACGCATTTTCTTCCTCTACCTCTTGCACTTTTATTCGGCCTTGCAGAGAAAAACTAAAAACACATTCTCAAGGTCACTTTTGATCTATCTAATGGTGTACTCGAAGTTTTTTGACGTTTCAATGCTTTCTGGTCATCATCAACTTTCTTATTTTTTACCGACGCCATATTGAATTTGACACCGTCGAAAAGAGTTTTTTTTTTCTGATTTCAACCATGTAAACAATCCATTCTCGACCAAGCTTCAAACAAGACCCAAAAGAATGGTTCGATGTGGCTGTTGCCGTTCTGGATACAGTTGCAAATATCTTGTACTCTGTATTGTTGAATTTCGATTCGATAAATAAATAAATACTTAACATATCTCGTTTCTCTTCGTCGGTATACGACATTTTTCTATTACTAAAGAACGATAATTGAAGCGTTTGACAGTTTTAAATTTCCTGGGTATCTTATTTAATATTAAAATGTATTCTTGGTCAATAAAATCATATCAAATTTTTTTGTCAACATTTGACGGTGCCAAAATCCAATATGGCGCCGGTAAGAAATAAGAAAGTTGATGATGGCCAGAAAGAATCGAAACGTCATATAAAGACCATTAGATAGAAGATGAAAAGTGGCCTTGAGAACGTTTTTTTTTAGTTTTTCTCTGCAAGCCGAATAAAAGTGCTAGAGGTAAAGAAGAAAATGAGTTTTTGTTTTTAAAAAAAAATCGCGAACGTCGTTTGTCACAGATTCATTTTTTTCTTCGGATTCATAACAAACACAACAATTTAGAAAATTTACCAAATTTAAACCTACCCTCTATCTCCAATAATAAGCGAGATCTCCCTGTTGAGGGTGGAAAGTGAATCAGTCTGTATACCTATTTCGTTTTGGGTCGGATTTTATTATAAAAAATTGGAATGCAGTTTTTTAAATTTTATTAGAGGTTATAATAAAATGTTTAATTATAATAATTATTAGCACAATACATTCATTTTGCAAGCTCGCTTTGTTAAACATAACTTTTTACTTTCGAATTGCGACTTCATTTCCATTTGTTTAAATTACGTAATTCATTTCTTTATTGATATAACAGTATCAATATTGTAATAACAACTTGGTCGCTTCTCTCACTTGCTAACGTGTTTAACATAAATTGCAGAATTTGCAGATAAATCGGAAAGAAATCCAATCCGAAACGATAGATCAAGTAGGTTGTCTAACCGAAACACATGCGCGGACCTACATTCACAAACTGCAAAAACAGAAAGGACGCCCCATAGTGCTAGCGTTAGCAACGGGGTGAAACACAGTCGCGCGAAAGTTAGTAGGAGGGGAGCCGGAAGTAGCCGAGGTAGACCACGGAAGTTCGTCTATCACAGCCAGATAAGTGGAGACAAGGATGCTATCAAAATAAGAATTAGGAAGAGCAATTTGCCCACCCAGGTAATTCCCTTCCATTACGTCTATAGAGATTATTTTACCGAATACGTTTATGTTTTAGCTTCCCCCTAATAAGAAAAAGTCAGGCAGGAGGAAAAGAGCAAAACACCCTTCTGATACTGACGCGTCTGATTACGAGAGCCCGTCAAAGAGGAGTAAGAATGTGTCGGATTCTCAAAATGATGTAAATTCGCAAAGTAATCAAGAACCTGTTGAGCAAACGCCGTGGGGTGATCAAATACCTGTCGACATTCTTTATAAGATTTTCCAACACCTTTGCGCGCAAGAAGGGTCACTACCGATGCTAGTTAGGTAATATTTTGTAGCACAACACTGTGTTAATCTGTAGATGTTAACATAAAATTTATATTGTAGGTTATCGAAAGTTTGTAGACTTTGGAGAAATGTGACCACCTATCCCTCCCTGTGGCAGAAGGTCGACCTAAACTACGTCCGGGACAGGTTCCGGACTGATCAAAAACTAAATTGGCTCATTGATAACCGATTGTCAGTGTGTCAAGATTTAAATTTAGGTACGGTGCCTCAACACCTAAAATGCGGCAATATTGAAGTACACATTTCTTTAGGCGTTTGGAAATTGAGGAACGTACAGACCTCATTGGAGTATCTGATTGAACACTGTCCAGAACTGAGAGGATTGAATCTCGGTGGTTGGAAGGGCTTGAATGCTGATAACCTTAAGTATATCACTACCGAATGTCAGAAACTAGAACGGCTGGATCTGTCGTCTGTCAATGTAAGATTATAATTGTCAGAAAGGAATTAGATTTTTCTCACGAGATTTAGAAATAATAAATCTAGTATTTCGTTTTGTGGTTGTTAACAGATTTATTCTTAATAAATATCATTGATCATAATATTTATTACATTAATCTATAGTTGTTTTCCTCATTGACATGATAAATTTCAATTCAGCTTTTTCTTATTGTAGTCGACTTCAGCGATCAACGCCCAACCCTTGGTGAGTTTGGCCCAAACCATGAATAGTCGGCTGACTCATCTGGTGTTGGCACATAATAAACTTGCGGGATTCACACAGATCATGGCTGCCTTGGCTGTAAGTAGCCGATAGTTACTCTATATTTTGTCCTAAACGACATTCTTCACCTGTAGACGAATTGTCCTAATCTGCAACTATTGGACATATCAAACATTAGGACGTTCGCTCACAACACAGCCCTGCTCCACATCGAAAAGATTCAAAGCGGCTGCCCTAAATTGAAGGTGTTACGTATCACTAACAGCCAAATCTGGCTTGCACCAACAACCGTGGCTGAACAGGTTTAGTCATAAACAAAAATAGCTACTTTGTGTCTCTATGCAGCTTTCATTTGAACCAAATTGCAGATTGCCTCTCCAGGATTTCCCAGGTTGGAGGAACTGTCTGTGGCTGGTATTGAAGATGACCAAACAACAACTGCTAGATCTGTTGATGATGACGGAATTGAAAGGATTTTAAAGAACAGCACTAAGTTGAGACTGTTGGATGTTCGAGGTTGTATCAGATTAACAGATTCAGGGTTGGTTAAGGTGCCGGCATGGGATTTGGAGCATTTGTTTCTGAGTGGTAAGTTTGTTTTAATGTTCGAAACGACATTTTTTACTACTTTATAATTTTTTTAC
Source organism: Osmoderma eremita (assembly GCA_031763485.1). Classification (NCBI taxonomy): domain Eukaryota; kingdom Metazoa; phylum Arthropoda; class Insecta; order Coleoptera; family Scarabaeidae; genus Osmoderma; species Osmoderma eremita. The sequence continues at coordinate 677,266 of JARFOC010000393.1, read as the reverse complement.
CAACAGCCTGTTACATTACGAGGAGCCAAAATGCCGGATTAGAATTAATCATACAGAAATGGAGTCACAGTCTATTAGAAGTCGACCTTGCCTGGTCCACAGCCACACAATCACTAGACGCAGCAGTTCAAGCTCTAGCCGAGAGAGGAGACGAATCCTCCTTACGGTAAATTCAGGAACTAAAATTGTTAAAAATTAAAATATTTCCTTCCTCGTGTATTTTAGGATTTTGAATCTTTGCGGTTCCTCAGTCAGTTTAGAACCGGTAAAAGCCGTGCTCACAAAGTGCCGCAACCTGCATTCCATAAATTTGCAATCTTGTCGCGCCTTACCGCGCGGTATCAAGCGCCTCTACACCGGAAGTGCCGTCGATAACCTCAGGCAGAGCCTGCGGGACAAACCGAAAACGGAAACGAATGAATCTGAAACCGAGCACACATCTCCAGAACACGGCGCTGGCGCCACCTAGTGGATTTCTTGTTAATTCGTTTCGGGATGTGATTTCGATGTTTTTATCTTTTTTATTTACGTGGGAGGTTTACCTTTTTTTAATGTGAGATGAAATACGGATGTATTGTGTTTGGGGGATTTTTACAATAGTAATAAGAGAAGGTGTTTAAGGTGTCTGTTGTTTATTGCCGTTATGATTTCGTGAAAATTAGAGATCATCGCTTTCAATACGTAGAGTTGGCGACAGGCATTTCGTCGTTTATATTTGTTGTCTCGGTTTTCATATACATTGAGATGTGTGTATAAAAAATCGCATTTAGCGAAGGTAAATGTAAAAAAAAAACACCAACTCATGTTTTAAATTGTTATATAAACACAAATTTTAAGCGAATGTTTTTAAAAACGCATATTGACTTTTGTATACAGTCCTGTTTTTTTAAAGGTTTTGTCTCCTACACCTTTACTTTTAAAAGTGCGAATTTTTTGCGCTTTAGGAGAAGGTCGTCCACTATCGGACATGACGTAGGGCATAGGAAATAAGTGATTAGTAGTCGTAAAAGAACTGTTTATTAAGCAAAAAATCATTTTTAAACATAGCTACTATCACATTTATAATACTGACAGCCGCCTTCAAGATTTGCACAAATTTCATGAGACTAACCAATTGTTGACACTATCCAGTCTTCAAATGTTTCATTGCAAACAGTGCAATGAGTTTCTTGATCTGCTCCCGTCTTCTCAATCTCCAATATATGTTTTTTTCTGACAATTTGATTTTCTGTCTTAAACTTTGTTTTAGCATTGGTTTTTCTTTTAACTCTGCCACTTGGATTTTGTCTCATCCACAGTGGATAAGCATTTCTAAAAGGTTTTATAACAGCCCTGTCTAAGGACTGAAGTTTATGAGAGGTATGCGATGGTAGGCACAAGATGTATATATGAGCATCTCTTGCAAAACATATAACCTCCAGGTCTCTGTAGCTTGCATGGCCAACCAATATGAGAAGGGCAGGGTCTTTTTCAGTTGGCCTTAATCTTTCTACGAACAGTTTAAGCCACAAGGAGGCTATCCTTGGTAATCCAACCACTTGGCTGGCCGTCAAAAGTACTTCCTGCATGTGCATCTTTCTTACGTTCGTTGTCTATTCTTACTCGTGGGAAGACAAAAAGATGAGGTATGAACACATCCCCAGAAGCATTGATTGACAGAAAAAGTGTAACATTTTTCCCTCTTTCAGCTGAAGTCAAACTACCTACTTTTTGCTTCCCTTTAATTGACATCATTTTGAGTCTATTGGTATGGACACAAGTCACGCCAGTTTCGTCGGCGTTGAAGATCTATGAAGAATCGATTTTGTACTTCTCCATTAGCTCAGTTAGTTTTTCGAAAAATCTATCAACTTGCTCTTTGTCGAATCCTGCTGCTCTCTGCAAGCTTGCTGACTCTGCTGTCCTTAACCGCAGGTCTGGATGTCTTTCCATATATTCATAATAGAACCTGCTACCATTTTTGTTTTGTTCAACCTGTGTTCTATTTTAAGTTTTTCCGCAAATTGGTAGACAAATTTTAAAAACTCGTGTTTGTTCAATGGCATGAGCTGGCTGTCCAGGTTTTAGACATGAACATGTAAGATTTGCTCCTGTCCATCGTTAAATGTTATAAAAAAAAATTAATTTTCTAAAGTGGGTTTCATCTTAACTTCTTTCCCTTCAAAAAAGCGTTTAATCCGGTCACCCAGCGTGCTTTTGTGTACGGAACAAACGAACTTTTTCAACAGCCTGCTTCATGTCCTCTTCTTCCCACTTATGACGGACTTTTTCCCATTTTGCCTGCAAAAGAAAAAAAAGATCAAAATGTACATTTATCGCTTTCTTATTTCGTCCGGTACAACGGTTTATGCGTTTGTCCGATACAACCCGAGTAACATGGGATGCAAACTTTACTGTCAATCGTATACCTGATTTCATGCTCATAATTTGATAAACAATAACATTTATTGCTACGAAAACAATTAAAACAACTATACTTACTTTCAACAAAGCTGTAACAATCAAAATCTTCGTGCACGCAACACAACACAAAAAACAGAAAATTTGTCGCCACTAGTAATTGTGTTCAAGGCGGTGTTTATGTTCAAGTACGTGTTTGCATGCACTTGAGCGGGCGCAAATCTTTATAGCGCATGCTCAATACGGGCCAACGCGTACTTGAGCATGAGCACAGACTATAAATACCGGCTTAAGCAGAGCGTTGACACGATCCAATATGGCTACCGGTGATATGTATCTCCTGCGTCATCACTGCAATGACAGTACAGGTGCTGCCGTTACCCGGTAGTTATCCGAAACACACTGTGTCCGATACTAGACGACCTTTCATTAAGTGTTTTAATTCCTCTATCCCTTGGTGTCTTTTTATTTTTCTTAATTATACAGTTCTTATCCTTTTAGGAAAATGAATTGTAAAATATTGTAGTGCCTATAAATTTTACTTCATTCGTGAGATTCATGGGACGGTTTTAAATAACACCACTTTGAGATCTTCGATTTTGCCTTTCAAATTTTATTTATTATTCGTATCTTTTCAAATGTTTTATTTCTTTTTACTTATTTAGCAATCATTGACATGGGTTTCTAACAGGTCGTAGTAGAATAATCCCAATATTACGTCATCATAATCTCAAGGTAGTGTACGCGAAAAATCAGTGATTTAACAGTTTTACCGCTCTTATCAGTATAAGAGCGGTAAAATTTGACGGAATAACTAACCTCCTATAAAGGAACTATGAAGGTGTTGCTGTTTTCTGCATCTATTCTTTCGTTATATATTCTTTTCTTCAAGGGTATTTTTCCGTAAATTTGTATTGCAAATCTTTTCCGTTTTTGGCATAAATTACTAAGTCGTCTGCGTATACATTCACACATTATACATGGTTATATTTTCTCAAAGTTGTTTTATATTAGCCCTTTTATGATAGAAAGATTTATCTTTTACTAAGAGTCCAGTGCCTACACGCAGAAAACATTCGCACCTTACACCTTGGCATCGCTGTATATCATATCAGATAAACTCTTGTTAACTCCTCGCAATTGTTTTGAACCATAATATCAATGTAAAGGACACAAACATGTAGAATAATATGTCAAACACTATATTGCACTATCACCCTTTTCGTTGAATGTGTGACGTGCCAACTTGTTTTAATTTGAAAAATGAATCTTGGAGAACTGCAACCACACATAGATAGGTACACACTTTAGCAGAACTCGCGCTCAATAGAGATATAAATCTGTAGAAGAGGACGGAGTGTAACATGAAAATTTGCACGTTCCTTCACCATAGCTCATGTCAGCGAAGTCCCTCTGTTTCTCATGTAAGTTGTGTTAAGCTATTAAGATAATATAAGATTGCAAAAAAGCTGGGAATGGATGGAGCGTGCATATTTCGTGTAAATATTTTATCAATTTTTATAGCCAATTTGTATATTGTAAAATTGCAACTGTATCTACGACCTAGCAGCTAAATTATAGCCGGAAAAGTGGAAAATTATCGTTATTGACATTGAAAATTGTTTTTTTAGTTTATATATAATGTGAGTCATTTAGTAAAGTTGTTTCTTATCAAATTAAAGTCAGATAAATCAGTATAAATGTTTAGTAAAGGCGTGCACATATTAATGTTGTATAATTGTTATATACAGACTGCACTTACCACAAAATTATTTGATATGAATATTCATTTGTTTGGAATCTTTAAATCGTAGGACAATATAATATGTTCAAGAATTTAAGAAATGCTTCACATACAAATGTTGGTAACGATACAAGAACTATTTTATTTTGTTACTCTTTTTCTTCACACTTGTGACATAATAATTATTGTAATAAGTATAATAACACTTAACAGATATTAGAGAGTACTATTTTATAGTTATATAATGCATTGTTTATAATTTTAACTTAAATTGATGCAAAAACATGTAAAACAAAAAAGAAGGAAAACAGTTGAGCGTAAGACTACATATTGTTTCTATGTACCGAGAAAATGTATCCCTGTAGGACACAGTATAAAATTTATTCGTAAAAATCCTTTGTTATCGACAGAAATGTGTATAGTATAAAAGTGAATAAAATCTAAATGGCCTTATAGTGCGAAACCAAGATCATCTTGCATCAATGTACAAATGCATTATTATTTGACAATTGAGTGAATTATGAAGTGAAATATGGAAAATGTTTATAAATGTAAGTTTTAATAATCATATACATATATAAATATAAAACAAAATGAGAATAATATACAATATACTTACTATAGTGCTTCACCTGTAGCATTGTGATTTTGTCTAGAGCAATCAAAATGAATTAATGAGAATGGATAAAGTTTGTAAATAAATATATGTTCTTTTTTTATTGGATGTTTTGCCTTTCATACTCTTCTAATATATACAAATTTAAATCAATTGTAAGCGATACAAAACAAATAACGAGAGTTTTTGGACTAAAATAAGAGTAATGAAGGGGAAAGGGAGAGAAACCGTCGCAATAAAAGATACTAAAATCCAGAGAAATAATGAAAGTATGGAAAGTTGTACGGCTATAAAATAAAATAGAGCAAGAGGAAAATTTCCACATTGAAAAAATAGGTTGAGAAGAGACAGTAGAAGTAATAAAAATTAGAAAAGCGGAAAGAGAGGATGAGATAGTCAGAAATGAGAAAATATCTAGCAGTAACAGGGCCGTAGAAGATATTCAAAGAAACCTGGTAAAAGGAAGAAACCCCAAAGAAGAAATAAGTAGAGAAGAAATAAAAGCAGGAAAAGCGGAAGGAAAGGATGAGATTGAGTCAGAAATAATAAAATATCTAGAAAGAGTAACATCAAAGAAAGAAGATTTCTGCCAATAGCCGGCACGTACGTTCAAAAAATGAAGTATATAAAAAATATATAAAATCAGTTCCATGAATCCGCGGCTGGGCGTTAGATGTCTCTGGGCTTTTTCTTAAAGACGTGCTAACGTTCGGTTAACGATACGGAATACTGAACGAAGGACAGGCATCCTCCGACGTGCGCTGAAGAGGACTAGGTGAGTCCGAAACACAGCTGTCTGTACGTGTGGAATGCCTGGAACTATACAATCAGACGCATTGTATGATCTCGTATATTTATATATTTTTTATATACTTCATTTTTTGAAGAGTAACATGGGAAGAAACCCCAAAACACTGGCAAACGAATTTTATAGTGAACTGCAGTGAAAGAATTGCAAGGACTGTGGGCTGGTATCACTAATACGCAGTATCGGGAAATCCACACTGCACAAATTAATTTAATAAAATTCGGGACATATGTTTTTCTAGAGCACGTCGGCTCCCATTATCAACCAATTCCCGAATAGGTTCCCCGAATTTTATTAAATTAATTTGTGCGATGTGGATTTCCCTATACTGCCGCCGGACAGTGGCACATAACGTAGAGCACGTTATGTGTCACTGTCCGGCGGCCACCCGCATCAGGTTCACCATTTTTGGGAGGGACATTACCACCCTAGCTGACCTGAAAAACTCCTCTTACAACAAGATTCTGAGCTACCTCAAGAGCCTGGACTTATTGGATGAACTCTAGGATGCCATCCGCTCCACAATAGGACCAAGGGGTCGAAGTGGAAGGAGTTATCTATAACCCGGCGGATGACATCATTTCCCCAAATACTAAAGGCTAAAGGAAGAGACCATAATCATACAAACCTTGAATAAACATACAACCCTTAAAAGTTTGGTAAAAGATATCTACCTAAACACTTTCAAAAATAATTTTATATATTTGCAAAAGGCTAAAGTAAAATTATAAAGATGAATCAACAATTATATTATTATTAGTTTCATGTATTAACTAATGCATACATTTTGATAGATATCAGATTAAGTATGACAAATTCATTTAAGTTTATTCTGTAAAAACCAACATATATTATACAGAAAACTCGGAGGGCTCAAGATATGATCTTGTGCCATGTATTTCTTTATATCAGATATGCTCATCTCAACTACCTCAATAATTTCATCATCCACGCCGCCCCCTTGTGCTACCTTCATTTCATCCGTCACTTCGCAGTAATATGATGTTTGTACACTGCCAGTCGTGCCAACCCCTGATCTGTATGAGGAGACTCTCTCTAAATCTGTTGATTTCACCTTGTAGCCACATTCTTCTAGCACCTCCTCAGCAGCAATTTCTTCCAGTGTTAAATCTTTATCCACTATACCTGCACAAAGTTCTAAGGTTATCCCTAATTCTGCTGGGTACTTTTTGGTATCGATGCTGTCTTTTCTATCACATTCAGGAATGCTTCCCAAGTAAACTGCAGGGCGAAATTGCTTCACCAGAACCAGAACGTTTCTTGTGATGTTATAAATTATTATAGAAACACTGTCATGTATCGCTAGTAGATCCCACGTTTTTTCCTTATTATTTTGAGTGTAATACATAGTGAAGGGTCTTACATAGATCGAATCTTGCAAGGGTTTTATTAGAACTTCGGTAAGTTTGTTCATTTTTAGGAATGGACGATGAACTATATCTCTGACGGTGAAGGATGGTTACGATTTGAAATAATTACTTGACAAGTGCAGTCATAAATTTGTTGGTAAATGAATTATTGCAGAGATCTAATTAATCAATGGTTAGAAATGTGTGGTGATGTTACGCTAGCGGCGTCTAGTGGGAAAAGCCACAAAGTCATGGTAATGGGTGGGGCGAGAGAAATTATAATAAATCTATTAAAAACAATGGTAAATTTCGTTGAAATTCTTAAAGTAAAGTATCACATTTAGAAATGTTGGAATATTGCCAACATAAATTCAAATACTTCTAGTTTAATTTTTCGTAAACCAATGATTGATTACTGGCTCTCTCTTGCCCCAATTTCAAGTTGCCGCGTGCTTGATGCATATTATATTGCACCCCTGTTATAGTAACCGAGGATTTGCCTTTCGCAATTTTGCCCATTTTATTTGTAACGACATCTAAGCGGCACTTTCCCCAACTATTAGCGGAGTTCTCTACCGTTTCCCTGTAGTAATCATGTCATAATAATGCACACCCCCGGGCGAAACGTCATTGCCTTTATCACATTTTAAAAAATCATCGAATTCAAGTTATGAAAGAAATGCTTTTGCTGTTTCACATTTTACTTCAGTATGTAGCGACCGTATTCATCTCCTATAAAATCTTCTGTTCGTGCTGTTCTCGAAGAAAATATCTAAAATAGTGCTTAAATATAGCAAATCAATCGGAATGCTCAGTTCTAAGTTTTATGTAACGCATCGCATAAAATGCATGAATCGGAACGGTCTATGATCGGGACACATCCCTATTTTCCTATGCGTATGCACCATTATATCGGGCGAGTTCTTAAATTCATCGATGGATCCATTGATGAATTTAAGAACTCGCCCAACCTCGACCAGTGTCAAAATTGTTATAGCGCCAAAACGTTCTGTGCGCGCATGTATGTTAAATCCAGATTAAATCGTCGCAAGACGCGTTATGCATAAATTGGAACGCAGCCCGTGTCATATATGGTGCATCGCAAAAATCAGGTGGTGTATCATCGCTTCACAGATTAGTATAAGCCTAAGTCATTTCAATATATCTTGAACCAGAGAACTTGGGGTAATCCTGCAGAATCGTGCTCCCATTTCAAATTTATTCTCGCGCATGTGTAGAAGACGCCCAAAAATAGGGAAGGTTGTCAGATGTATAATTGGTCAGACGTACGTTCGCACTGTAAGCGGTATAAATTTGAATTGCATACATTTCAATCACGGTCTCCTTTATAAATGATACACTTACAGCAAGTATATCATTATTGGCCGGGTTTTTAAAGCGTACGAACAACTGTTCGAGTACTCGAACATGGAAAAAATCGTTTTTTAAGTCTATCGAATGTCGTAGGCGTTCTAAAACTAACTGATATGTTCGAACACACATTTCATGCACGGTGTCACGAAGTAGGGCAGTTAGAACAAAAATCTAACATAACCTAAAAATACCCGGTTGTGTTTGATTCATTGGTTGTTTGGCATGTAAGCTACATTTTTGAGGTTATTAGCGTTTTAAAAGTAATGGATTGGGTAGATGTCTGAACAATTTTTAATCTTGTTCGAACATACGGGTCAATTTAAAAACACGGCCATTATATTATCTACAGGCCTACAGATGGTGGTTAGAGATTATTTTATGAAATAGCATTTTAAGTTAAAAAAGGACGTAATGAGAAAAATTATAGTATTTATTGTGATAATTATTTCGTAAATATCATTTGTTCACAACTTACAAGGTTTACAAACATGTTTGAACTGTAAAGAGAGAAAATTAAACAAGGTGGAATATAAATAGTGGAATAATAAATTTAAACTAACCTTTTATTTATTTATATAACCAGTAAAGAAGTATGCGTTACATTAATAATTTATAAATACAATTAGAATAGAACATTCCAGTATTTCCATAAAAACAAAAAAAAGAGTAGAGTTTATACTCTGTTTCATTCATAATAGTAATAATAATAAGCATATTTAAAACAATTGTAATATAATTACAGCCTTTATTTATTTCTTAAAATATGTCTAATGAATAGTATCGGAACCAAAATTATAAAATCATCGATCGATGTTATTACATTCCTTTCAGTACATCTCTTATGAAGGTGTCCGGTGTACTAATGATATCTAATAGCTCTGCAGAAGAACACATTTGCAAACATTAAATTAGGAAAACAATGGAAATATTATAATGACCGATTTATCTTACCGGCGACATCACAGAATTCAGGGAATGAAGTGCAAGGCAGCAACTCATCTGTGTAGATCCCCAATAGCCTTTCGGACGCTTTTATTAGGGCTTCATCGTTATGCCTGATGTAATCAGCCAAGTTACTAGACCACTGTTCGTCCGTACCGCTGACGTTCTTGAAAAAGTTCTTATATATTCCATCTATTATTCCATAAAACACCAGGTAGGGTTTATAGACGTTGTAATCTTCCTCGTTTTTGCTTGGTAATGCTTTAATAGGGCCGGATGGTTGTAATTGACGCGCATGTGCTAAGATAATCATCCGCTTCAAGTGTGTAAAGCGATGTTTATTCCAAGTAGAACCAGTGTGTAGGAGTATAGACATTGTCATCCAGTACAAAGGTCCCTCGGCATCGTAACATGATTCTATTATCTTCTCCGGGTTGGTAGTATCCAAATATGACATCAGTACCGATTCTTCTTTTTTACTAACCCTTGTGCTGGTTAAATTAACGGAAGAAGTGAGTAAAAACTTAAACAACTTAAAGCAACTCACGTGTTAATGACGTATAAAGCCATGTGGATCAGGTATGGTACCATATGCATGTTACTTTGGGGTCCGCCCCCTCCAGTATCTTCATGAAAAGATTTCTCGTGGGCGAAACGCAATAGCAATAACTTTAAATCATGTATAGTTGAGCTATGTCCTATGTCACGGTGATTCGTACTCTCCTGCAAGTAAGTATTGTGTCTAGCTAAACAACTAGCGAACGCAGATTCCGGAACTTGTGGTCCCCACAATGGTAGGAGGCCATTACATTTGGTATTCGCGTTTTGTAACGCTGCCGACTCCCATTCGTCTCTAGTTCGTGCCAATCTAATTCAGAAGTGAAGAAATTTAAAAAATATATATTGATTGTAAAATCACAAAATTCCTACCTAACAGCATTCATGTGACAATCGACATGAACGATATTAAAGTGCGTTACGGTGTTATATCCGACAGTTTTCCTCGGTTTAGATTCGAAATCATCTACGTTACAACGTTTCGTGAAAGTATAGATGCCTAGAACTTTAGTGGGTTGGTACTTGTACCCTTCTCGGCAGATGCAACATACTAAACCGGTTTCTTCACCTAATTCCTCCATTTGTTGCAAGATGGTAGATTTAGCTGTTACCTAAAATGTTAGTAGTGAAAACTCATTGCAATAAAATAAGAAAGAAATGAAAAGTTAAAATTCCGACATAATAAAACCACAAAATGACCTAGATATCACCAGATCAAAATGTATGCCCACAAATGGACCACATACTGATAAACAAAAGAAAAGCCACGTCGATAAGAAACGTCCGAACATATGGAGAGGTATGTGCAGAAACTGATCATTTTATGGTTATGGCTAAAATAAAACAAAGAAAAAAGAAAATCAATTGATAAGACATAAATATAATGGAACTTGGACAAACTAAAAAATGAAAATATCATTAACTGATGAAGATGAAGAGCAATACGAGCAATAACGTAAGAACCAACAAAGAAAGAGGTTAAGAAAATAATAAATAGAACTAAAAATGGAAAAGCACCGGGAAAGGATGGAATAAACATAGAACTGATAAAGTATGGAAGAGACACATTATATAAGCGAATATACCAAAAAATCAAGAAAATATGGAATGAGGAAAGGATGCCGGAAGAATGGAAAATGAACAAATAGCAACTATACACAAAAAAGGATACCAACATGAATGCAAAAATTATAGAGGAATCACACTACTAAATGTTATTTACAAAATATTATCAACAATAACTCAAAGAAGACTATCAAGAAGTACTAAGGGAGTGTTACGGCAATATCAATGTGACTTCGCTTAGGGCAGATGAACAAATCATGGAAAAAGCGAATGAGTATAGTTTGGACATAGAGATGCTGTTCGTCGACTTTCAGCAAGCTTTCGATTTAATCAAGAGAAGTAAACTTATGACAGCGTTGAAAGAGCAAGGGGCAAACGGAAAATTAAGAAGGCTAATCAAAATGACGATGAGTGAAACTAGCAAAATGCTAACAAAACAAATAATGTTAAAGATCTGTAGAACGACAATAAGACCAATTATGATGTACGCAGCGGAAATTATGACGCTGACCAAGACTGAAGAAGAAAAACTAAGAATAACAGAAAGAAAGATAATGAGAATACTGGAACCTGTAAAAACCAACGACAATGAATATACGAACGTTATTATTTGAAGAAAATAATAATTTTTAGGTTGAAACACTTACTTGTCCTTTATCGTTGGTTCTCATTCCAAGTTGTCCAAGTTGCTTTTCGCGCATAGCCATAGCAAGACGTTTCTTTTCGGACCTGGTAAATTCACGTGCCTCTTCTATACAAGTGGCCACAGTGGTGTTAGTACGCAGAGCTTCCAGCAAATTCTCAGCCAGTGAACCTACATGTTCATCCGAAGAGACCTGTTCCAATCGGTGGATGATAGGAATCGTATTAGCTGTTGCTATGGCCAGCTATAATAAAAGATTAAAAATATGTGCAAAATGTAAGATGCCCACAAAATAAATTTAGTATAAGATTGTCTAACTCACCTGAGTATTTTCGTGACAGTATGCCATTCCAGTCAAAATTCTTAGAATATACTTCAAAGCTGATTTTGAAATAAATTCTTTCAACTCATCACTGTCAGTTCTCAATAACGTGGGTTTAACACACGGAGCATGAACTGTAATATACTCCAAAGCATCACTTATTATTTCTAATGAAATTATATAATCTTTCAATGTGTTTCCTATGGCATTTCTATCAATGCCATTAGTCAGAACGCAGAACAATTCAAGCTTCTGCTGATCTTCTGCGGTGTGCTCTATATCGTATTTATTAAAATTCAGTACGGGCTTGAAATAATCCACCAAAACCTTCATTCGTTCTCTGTTATCGTAAACCAATGAAGCTAGGACATGCATAAGATGCTCTTGCAAAGATTGATTGTTGCGAATACTGGTTTGGTTTGTGTACTTCAGTAGGGATTGAATGTATTCTGTTCCTCCAAAAGTACGAGAAAATTCAGCGAAGGATTCCAATGATTTACTTGTAGCTTTTGATAAAATTGTCTCCATAATCTGAAAAATTATTTGCGTAAAGGTTTTATCTAATCATTGGCAGTTGAAAATGAAAATAATTACTTCTAATAATTGTTCTGTCAAAGCAGTTTGATTAGAGTCTGATTCATTATCCAAACACTGCTGTAATGTTTTCAAAAACACCGTCATAGCTCCTAATTCAGGTTGTGCTAGCACTTCCTGCACGCGAGAAACCTTTACACTAAAGCGGAATAGTTTTAATAAAACTTGTAATAGTGGTTTTGCCCTAACGACATTTTGTATAGCTCCCAGCCTCTTGACCATGATCTAAATAGAAAGAAATTAGTTGAAAATAATAGGATATTAAACACCAAACATGATGTCACCTGTAAACCACCGCATTCCGCTAAGATATTGGCCATCTTATAGACTTCTTCATTATCGACAGCTGCTTGCGATTTATTATTTAGAGTCTCGACAAACTCCTCCGTAGCATCCCCGAGGAGTCCTCTCATCCTGTACACGACCCTCATGGATTCCTGTTCGCCACCTTCAGCCAACCATACCTAAATTTTTTTAGAATTGAAGTTTTAAAAAAATATATGACAAAAACGATAATTGTACTTTTTTGTAAACATCCTTCACTGGCAAATCAAGACTCATTATTTTATTATTGACTAGCAATTCCATTCCGTTATCGTCTTCTAGCAACGCGACCAACTCGCAGTCTTGGCAGATTTTATTCTTCACGTCCCTCATCAAAGGACCTAAACCAACTTCCAGGCTAGAATAGGGATTTCCTAACATTCTCCCTTGTAGAAAATCTTCTTGTTGCGGATCTTTGTCTAGCGTCAGGAAAAATTCACCGACATCATTTTCTTCGGGGTAAATTATCGAACACAGTCGCTCAAAGATGAACACAGGTGTTAACACGTCTTGTAAACTGTATTTTTCAACTGTTTCCATACAAACTACCATAAAGGCTTTGGTCTCTTCTTCTGTGCCTATGATGAAAACATAAATCAACTATTGTAATTAAATAGTTTTAGGATGTTTTGATATTTACCTGTAGTCATATCCTCGAGTAATTCTAGCAGTTTATCCTGGGTATCATCAGTTAATCTCGTCCTTTGTACGACCAATCTTCGCAAAGATAAATATCCATTCAAGACAGCGCCGACCAATTTCCCCTTGTACTGCCTGCGTATGGCGGCATCATCTAGGAAAGAAGCCAATAGGTCCGTGAGTTGATTTAATACATATCCTTGGGTTAGATCAGAAGTCAAGGTTGTCTCCTCCAAATAGTGTAACTGTTCGATTTCTCTGGTTATCAAACTGGCCAAGGTAATCAAAACACCGTGGACTGTAAGGTACTGTTTCCAAGGTGTGTCCAGTATTAAGTTATGGTATAACGTTAAAAATTCCGATGAACTTTCTCCCGCACCGTTCAGGTTTTCTAAGAAACGCGTCAATAAAAGAAGAATCTGCAAAAAAATTAAATCATTTTTTTAATTTACAGGGATTTAAGCCGAATACCTTTTCTTTCCGCGCGAAACTATTACAGCAATGCTCCAAGATATTACAAGTGACCTGCCGTGCTAATCTCGAACTGGGATTAAAGAGAACAGCTTTTACCCATGAAATCGCACTGAGATCAAGCATTGGGGGAATTCTTCCTTGAACTTTATCCCTCCAATGTTTCCCGTACTTTTCCATTAAATAATATTCGTGTAACTCTTTCTTGTCTTTTGGTAAGTTATTACTGTCTCCATCTTTTACCGGTTTAAGGGATTTCCATTTTTGGTACGTGTGGTTGGGATCCTTTTCCAGCCATTTATAAACGTTGACAGAAACTTTGATAACGTCAGTTTTATTTGTGGTAACACTAACATTAGCCTTCTCCTATGATATATAAAAATAATAATTTTCTCACTATCTCGATTTGATTGGAAGGCTTACCTTCGCTTTCTTTGATGTTGCACTTTCCTGCGGCTTAATTAAATTATACCAGATCTTTAGGCACGGTAAAATTATGGATTCAATAACTACAGGGCTTCTAGTATCCTCGCAAGCACGTAAGAACAATTCAACAAGTAGACGCAAGCGCATTTCCCAACAATTATCTTTCAGATGAAGCAAGGATGCTAGCAGTGCCATCTCGTGGCAAATACTTGAAGATAAGTCGAAGCTACTGATATGGCTGTTTAAGGATAGGGTTATGCGTCCCATTATTAAAGTGCACAGCTCTTCCGTTGCCGATTCGTTATCCTTGGAGAGAACGCATAGTAGTTGACGTACATCTTCCTGTAACTAATGTTTATAATCTAGCATCAGTATAAATTATTGAATTGAATGAAAATTGCATTACCTGAGTACTTCCCTTTCTTAAATTGTTTGATAGGAGATCTTGTATTAACCCTCTCGAGCAGAGAAGTTCCCTAGTTTTTGGATTCAAAGCCAAGGCCCTTAAAAGTGTTAAACAATGTTCAGTAGCTGCTGACGAGCATCCGTAACATCTAGAACTCGAACGACTGATCACCGAAAGAGGCTGATTTTCTTGGGAACGTGTATCAGACTGAAATAACCTTATGATATCACAAATCACAAACAATTATAAGCAAATTTACTTGTAATTTAGGAGGCGGTTCGTTGTCCCTGTGTCGTTGATCATATGCAACTAATTCTTTTCTGGACACCAGCACGCGTTGGATAATTTTGCTGAGCTCTTCAAAAGAAATCTTACATTCGCTGCAATATTGCTGAGCTAACATCTGAATAGTTTTATTTACTTTGACCTGCCCTAGAGAACCAGCTTGGACTGCATTGACTGAGTTGGCAGTTGAAGAACTAACTTCATCAGATTTTCGATCTGATTTCTGTTCCGTTACCTTCATTACTAAAGCCTATTGGTTTCAAATAAAACATTTAGAGCGATTAAAAGTATGTATAGTGGTGAAAAATTTCAGATATATTAAAGAAAATATGAAAAAAACTGGTTCAAAATTGATTTTATCCAAATTGTTTACTTTGATTATAGTTCCAACCTTCGAACTATGTTAGGATAGTGTTAGGATGAGCTTTCAATGAGTTAGTCGGAGATTTCTTGTTAAATTCATGATGAAAAGTGATTCGATCTTTGTACAAAGTACTTAACTTAGAAGCCCATAAAGAATTTAACTGTAAAAGTACCTCCAAATTCGGTTTGTTCGCCATCAATTGCTTATAGACGCGATCAGCTTTTTCTAACAGTGAATTTATATTCGACACCATTTTCTTACGGTCTTCATCGTTTTCTATAGGCTCCACAGCGCAGCACGGTCTGGCTTGGAGCGTAAAATCAAATTTGGCGTATTTGCAGAAACCGCACGCATGACATAGGAACGGATCTTTCTCATCGTAGTTAATAGCTCTAGAAATAACCAATTTTAGATGTTAGAAGTTATCTCCTTTATAATTATTACCTGCACTTATGGCATTGGAACACGTTCTCTCCGCAATTCGAACAGACACCCGGATTAGCAGGGACAGCCGCGCTGCATCTTGGACATTGTAGAGTTTCACTAGATGCTTGGAGGTTCTCGAAGAAATCAGCGTATTCAATCATCAAATTACAGGCCACAATGGGTAAGGGAAATTCAATTTTTACTTCCGTTTGTCCAGTCGACAACATTACCTTCTTCGCTTTGTGCCAAAGGGCCGGTTTGTTCTTTAATTCGACCACAGCTTGCACGCTGCGATTGTTATAGTAGATATTAACGGTTCGAACCATCTTAGTCCGCTTCAGATCAGCTATTCTCACTGTGATCTTGCTTATTGTGTGGCTGTTGAGAAGTTTCACGATTTGAGTGGTTGTTGTGAATTTGGAGTCAACCTGTATATGGCGGGGAATGAATATTAGATTGAAATATTGATTAGGGATATTTTACCTTAATGGCACTTAGTTTAATCGTAGTCATGGGTACTTCAGGGTTGTTACAGACTAAGCACGGTTCTGATTCTAGATAATATCCTTCAAGATCGACAAATTGTGCCATATGGGCGTATAGACTTGCGTTTGGATGGTGGGCTAGGAGTTCGTTTTGTGTGCGAAGCACATCGACTGCCTTATCAACATATTCTGATATCTACAATGAATAATAATAAAAAAAGGAGATTTATACAAAAAATATAAAAGGACGCTTACCTGCTCTGGCGAATCACTAGTTTCGCTAAACCTCAATGAGAAATAACCCAAAAGATCAACAAACTGAGCTGCCTTTCGTCCATAAGTCGGTAACAGCGGCCACAATTTCCACAATAACTCTAACAATGCCAATTGCTCCTTGGGTTTCGAGTTCCTACAATTGAAACTTAAATTATGCGATTCTACCTCCAAGTTGCAGTTCTTACTTATGTATACCCACGACCAAGGCATGCGCCTGCCATCTGACGTTCGTCGAGTTGGTCTCCAACACAAAAGTGCGCACAAACCTCATTAGCACATCTCTAGGTACTTGTTTATTGATCTGCTCCACCAGTGCTATGCAATTTGACTCTTCAAACAGCGCTTCGGCTGCTGAATCATCAGACTTTTCCCTCTCTTTGCGAGATGTTTTAGCAGTAGATTCGCTTTTTTTGCCAGAGGTAGTCACTGCGTTCACTACTATGGCGCAGTTTAGTAGATGGAGGATAGTCGGAGCGACACCTGTGGGTAGAAAATCGAAACAAAATCGCTATAGTTGAAAGAGACATATTGGAATCGGAAAAAGGTAAATTTAATGCTAAAGCTTCGATGTAATCAAATTTAGCGATGAAATCGTCGTAACGTGGATTCTTTGTCGAAATTAACTCATAAAATTCTCACGCAGCTAAGTGTAGATTAGACCTATATTTCAAATAGTGTTCTTGTTCGATTTTGCTAATCCGCATAAACATATAACATCAATGAAAGTACGTCACAAGAACACTAAATTTGGCTAAATTGAAACAAACCAAGCATTATCAAAATAACTAGCCTACTTCGAATGGAAACAAAATAATCAACCATGTTAGTACGGTTTTAAAAAAAGCACTCTAGGTACCTTCGTATGTTGCAGACATATTTACATCACCTATAAAATTGAGTATATGATAGAAACTATTTTTAATTCATAAAAAAAAATATATTAAAAATTAATTTTGAAATATTAATATATGTATCGAACCTTCATCTAGCAAGCAGCTGACTTGGAAGAGAAACGGAATTATGTCATCGTGATGCATGCAGAACTTCTGCCAGTTTCCAGTACGGCCCAAAGCAATTTCGAGGCAGGATTTCAAATGCTCGACCAACTCAACTAAGGAATCGTATCCCAACTGCAATCCATGTTGTAAATCGACAGCTGCGTTATACCCAACTTTCGTACAGCACTTTTTCACGGCCTATAATAATAACAATAATCTGTATTGTTCAACAGAAAACTCCATATAAAGGACACTAAGAAAAATAAGTATAGTAACATACAGTGTGTAACAAACATTGTTTAACTAATTTCAACAAGAAACTATCACATAAAAGTTAAACGTTTAGATAAAAGCATCAGAAAGTAATACAATAACATTTTTATATAAATGCGACAGCGGAGCCTTGCCTAGAATATTGGTGCGAACCTTAAGTATTGGAAAAGTGGCGGATGATCATGAACTTTGGCGGGGTACACTAAATTCGATTAAATTAAGAAGAGAGGGTGAGTCAATGTTCTGACAAATTGAATTGATAAGAAATTTAACACTAGCTTCATCTCTTCGTTGCGACAGTGAAAGAATGTTATGTCTGTCAAGCAAACTGGAGTAATTAGTACCACGAATTGGATTAGCTCCATCAATATTAAAGGAAATATATTTCAAAAACCTTTGTGAACGCACTCAAGAGTAAATTGTTGATATAGATAATGTGGATACCATACGACGAAAGCGTACTCCATTTAGATCTTACTGACGCAAACTACAGAATCTTAAGTGTCAATAAATTAGTAAAATTTTTGCATGATGGTATAATGACACCCAATGTTTTAGAAGTGGAGGAAGATACGTGAGCAATGTGAGGAGAGGAAGTTAAATGATCATTAAATAATACTCAAAGGTCTTTGAATTGAGTCAAATAATGGTTTAGAACTGAACTGGTGAAAGAAATCACCTCACATTTTTTGAAATTTAGGAAGATGTGGTTGGCAGTACTAATAGTGTTAATGTCCCTCTGCAACCCCTGTCAATCATCCACAGATGTAATATTTCGGTAAATTTTAAGATGATCAGCGTATGCTAAGACGTTACAGTGTAATAGATGGAGCAAATCATTAATATGAATGTTAAAAAGGAGTGGGCCCAAATTCGACCCTTGTGGTACGCCGGTGGAAACCAAGAAAGGGGTAGATATAAAACCATTATAGTGAACATAGGATGACCAACCACTAAGATGTGACTCAATAAAAGTTCTGAATTTAGAGTTAAACCCAATAGATGATAATTTACGAATAAGCAGGGAATGATTATTGGTGTCAAAGGCTTTTGTAAAGTCAGTGTAGATTACGTCTATCTGCTGACGTTTGTCGAGATTCTCACTTATGAATTGAGTAATTTCCACTAGGTTTGTTAAAGTGGACCTCTTAATGATGAAACCATGTAGATAGTCAGAGAGGAAATATTTGACACAGGCGTATATTGTTGTAAACAGCATTTCAAAAACTATGGCGCAACTAGAAAGGATAGTGATAGGCCTATAATTCTCTAAACAGGAACGTTCGTCTTTCTGAAAACAATGATCCTCCCAATCGTGCAGGAAAAGTATTATTTCGCAGGGCAAGATTAAAAATATGAGTTATAAATGAAGTTGGCAACAAATGATTACACGATAAAAGTAAATTACCTTCATATGCGTGTTCAAGGCGTGTACGTCCCTTAACTGTCTATATTTTTCCTTATTTCCGCAAATAAACAGCAACAATTTCCTGACTTGCCTCCTCAAAAATGGCGTTTGTGACGTCATCATGTACTCACATAAATATCTGTACCAAGCGGTATCAAAAGCGATGCTCACAAACTCTGATACCTCAGAGTGTTTGTGGACTTGGTACGGCAGTCTTAAAGCCATTTCGGTGAGTAACTGAGGGTAAGTTTGGAAAACATCGGAAGCGTGGCCTGCTTAAGTTTAATTTTGTATTAAACTATTACTTTCCAATTGAGAATTAATTACCTTTAACAAATTGGCGCAAGAAAAATGGAGTCATATCAGGTGGTGAGTGCGGTAAGTGCTCTTTAAGTAAATTAGATCCTGTTTGTGAGGTTGTACTCTCATCCGGGACATTTCTCCAATAATCTAAGAGCGACTGGAGTAATTTCAAGCAATAATTGATTATATCAGCTTTATGCAGCATGGTTGCTGTGACTTGCGACACGTATGTTGAATTATCTGGTGGGCTAGATTTGGATGTAGTGGAGGATGTTTTGCAACGTGACATCAAAACACCTGAAAAAATTATTACAATACAAAACATACACACAACGCACACCTTGTATTTACTCAGCAATCGCATGATGACAAGTTGAACCTCCCTCTGTTTGGTTCGGGTGCAGACGTTTTCAAAATTAACATTATTTATTTGCAGTTCAACTATCACAGCTGTCAACAAGGAGTTGAGGCAAGCCTTGTCGCGTTCGGAGTGTCCATCCAGGTCTGTAGTTAATTGTAAAACCACCTGCAGAAATGGTATAGCACGTACCCCATCTACGTTGCGCAACTTAGGTAAATATTCAATTAATCTTTCCAATAGTTGAAGGCGTAATACGTGTAGACGACTACTATTCTCTGAATCTGGTTCGTGTTCCACCTCCTGGTTTAAGGTGTCGGTTTCTGCGATCTATGCGAGAGTTGTAAGAATATTATTAGGAAAACAATAAGTCTTTAAGAGGAGGTTAAATAAATCCTTATTTATATTATGAGTGCAAACAGCATGGTAAAAGCAAATATGTAGTTAGTTCTAAAGGTAAAACGCAGATGTCGCCAATAATCATTCTGCGACATCTGCATTTCTCATTTGTAACTAACCATTGATATTTGGGAAAGTAACTGACATTCTTCAAGAAAACAACTCAATTATCTAAAATCCCAATACCTGATAATTGGCAGTAGCTAAAGAGCTCGTGTCTGATCTCGAGACAGTATTTATGACTTCTTGTATGTTATCTCCGTACGCAGAACTGCGACCGGATACATTGTGCTCGCCGGTTATACTTTCCACACCACTTCCACCGCTTTCAGATCCTGCACTACCACCCTTCAAGAATAAAATCGAATAGTTGCGACAACAGTGACATCTGGTGGACATTAAATTGCAATATATCTTTTTTGAACCACTAACCTGTTCTGCCGGCGATGTCCTAAGGGTTGACCCGTCTGTAGCTGCTGTACTTCCTTCGTCGTCTGAACCCGCAGCCGAAGCCGTTGTGTCGCTAAAATGTCCGGCTTCCTGTGCCGGAGGTCCAGGAATTTGAGCTAACACAGGATTTGCTAATACCTTTTGGGGAATAAAAACAAGTGGTTATAATTATAAGTGTGTCCTATTAGAATCATCTATAAAATTATTTACCTGCAATCCGTGTAGAGGCGGCTGTCCTTGTTCCCCACCCATCTCGTGCTCTTGTAGACTCAAAGCAATAGCCAATTCGACCATAGTTTCATCATCAGCGTCTGGTGGAATATCTAGAAGTGGGGGGAAACCAGAACCGCCTCCTAATAACGCTTCTAGATTCACGTTGTGGTTGTCGGCGCCTGGTTGTTGAATCATAGCAATTGCTTCAACTGCGTCTACATCAAAGCGAGGCTGCACCTCTTCTTGTTGAGTCGCGTGGGTTGTACTAGAGCGTGATTTATTATCTTCTTCAGATTCAACAGCTTCTAAACAAGCAAATTTACATTTTAAAAATATATTAATCTTTTAAATTAACCGGAAAGAAACTTACTAGCTGGGGGTGACGAACAGTGCGGTGGACTTGGAATATAAACCCTCCTTCTCTTAAATTTCGGTTTCAGTACCCTACAAATCGCTTGCTTGGCGCTGAAAGCTATCATCGGATCTTCGCAAAGCAATAACTGCAAGTACACAGCTATTGTAATGTTGCTGTAAGTGTCGCAGCTGTTAAAGGCGTGCACAATCTCGACCAAGGCATGTACCACTTGCTCAGTATGCTTTAATCCCGGCACAACCACCGGAACTAAAGCAGGGTTCTCGGGATTCAAAGAGTGCAACAGCCATAAGACGTCCATCAGTTGGAGTAGTAAATGCTGATTCTTACTAGACTTTATTGTTGGTGTCTTTCCATCTATAAAATAATGTTAAATTTATTAGAAAACAACCTAAAAGAATATATTTAATAAATAACTTGCCTAACGGGTCATCTAAAACGACGTCTTGTATCGACGTATGTGAGTCAGTAAATTTAACTAAATTTTGCGGCCGAGCTACAGCTATTCCCCTGACGATTAGAACTAATCGATAGTAGCTTTCAGCGTCTATTTCAGTTTGATTCTTGCTAGGATCCACCTCTAACATGGCACTCAAGGTCATGAGAACATGTTGTAGTAAAGCTTGATCTTTGTAGCTGTGGTACAGCTGCTTAGTCGTGTGCAGAGAAGCCAATAACGATTTAGAATACATCTGCATACATATAGGTGTTGGTAAAGTTATTAATTGTGTCGCTATTTTGATACATGATGACTTATGAGCCAGCATCTTTTCTTCATTTGAATACAAAGAGAAGCTGCCATCTAATACTTCAAGTACGTTAGTTACTAAACGCTCTAACTTAGTTAAAGGCGCTGTATTAGTCGTAGTGATCTGCTCGTTCTCGTTACTAGTATTGTTTGTCGATGCGGGAGGTGTGGCGTTATTTGTTGACACATTCTCTTCATTTTCTTCGGGCCAGCCAAATACATCTTTGGTTTTACCATAAATTTTTATGCTATCGACCATCGTGACGGTCTCAGCGTCTTGCGACGGCCCAAACACCACGGTCATTTTCTTATCAGCCTGCAAGCTTTCCTCCCTGGAAAAGGGAACATCGTACCAGCGACTTCTGTTGACAGAAATTGTTATAATTCTGCCGAAGACCTCTATAAAGGACGGCGCCCTCTGTGGGTCTTGACTCCCGACTAACACCCGAATTCCAGTCATGACCATGTTGTTATCAGAATTTGTAATTTCAACCGTGAAACCTAAGGGCTTGGTGCAAACTACATACAATCCTGTTGTATTTAAACGATGTTTAAGCTGCGAGACGTTGTAGACCTGCAGGAGGTCGTTTCCGCCAATCTCCACGTCATTCATGGGTTGGCTGTGCTCGAAGAAATCAACTGGGAATGTTACGGAACTGGGTATTTTCCCTGTTTTAACGACTTTTTTCTTACGGGGTTTTAAAGGAGATTGAGCAATAGCTGGCTGTATCGTAGGCGACATCCAAAATCCTAAAAACATAGAACGGTACCGAATAGAGACTTTTTATCAACTTCTTTTTCCAGAAACTTACCAGTTTGTTCCATATTGGCCATGTAGATCTTGAGACTGCCGTCCTCACACATCAAAATCAATGTCGTCCTTTGCTCGTTTACTGAATTATGACGTATAGCTACCATATCCATTGTTTTTGATTTAGAGGGCACAACCTTAATCTCTTGTATTGCCAATGATTCGGGTTTCATCATTATAACGACTGGATTGTTACTAGATTGCATGGCGCAACAAATTAAGCCTGGATGATTTGGTATTTCCGTCCACTGGCACAGTGGTTGCGGTGTTGGATTTTTGCTACCATTACTCTTTGAGCTAGAGGCTGCTGGTGTTGGGAGTGTAATCGGAAAGACTACAGTAAGGCAATTGTTTTTAGGAGTGATAGGAGAGATAAAACTCTTGCCTTGAGCATAGCTATAAAATAGTAAACCTAGGGTATGCGAATAATAGATACTAACGCCGCCTCCTGCTACTTGTCCATTAACATCCTAGATACCAATAAATGAATTATTTTATTAACGAAGAAAAAGAATATTTAAAACTTACGGTAACATCCAAATGAAAAACCTCCAAAGTGTTGGTAACATAAAATGAACCATGCTTAGCAGAGCTGTCTTCATTCAAAGCTTCATAATAAATGTGTCCTGGAGACGACATGAGTAGGATATTATAACTCTTGTCTTCATACATAAAAGTGCAATCCCTAATCTTTCCACTAGGCACCAAGAAATAATATTGCGGGCTCAAGGCGTCTTGCGCTAGATCATAGATTTTAACGAAATCAGCGGTGACCAGCGCTAACTGGGTTTGGGACCCGGGCAGCCAGATTGCCTTGATAATAAAGTTTCCAGTCTCCAATTGTGGATGCAAAACCAGATGATCAGACACCGAACCCGTCGAGTTGAAGGTCAATATGTGGCAATCCTTTAAACCACACACCGCTAAATAATCCTCGTTGCATAGATTGCTAGATAATGACAGTACAGTAAAGGGAATCGGTGCTGAAGCTAGTCGAGTCAAAGTCAATTTTCTGGTGGAAGAATCTGCTTGTTTCAGTAAAGCCGATAATTGCAAAACTGTGATTTTTCCTTTCTCGTGCGAAACAGCTAAGTGTTGCCTCTTTCCGTGCGTGGAATACATGCAACACATGGCAACTCTGCGTACTATATGGGCGGACAGCAACTGTCGGATGGTTTGACCCTGTTCACCAGCATAACTCATTCTGACATTCTCAAAAGCGCCTTCTTGAGACCCCAATGTTGGTACCATTAATTGGTCGGTGTAAACATATTTTTTGTCGGTCAAATGCAATTGTTGCAACGCTTTCAGTGCTCGCGCATGGCAGCCGACTGGCGAATTTCGATTGCAAGAGGCTTCGACTGCTGGTATGAAGGATTGTACGAGATTCAACAACGTCCCTGGTACTGTGCTATTTCCGAAATAGTTTGAAATAAATTCCCGCGAACCTTCCAATTGTTTTACAAGCGTCCCATTTCTTCTATCCTTTTTTGACAGGATCTTATCTAAAGGCACTGGAGATGAAGCTCTCCTCCTTAGTGAACTAGTAAGCATGTGCTCGGATGAGAAACCAGCTGTACTTGGATTGTTTGCATTTGAAGGACCCTCGTTGTTAGCTTGTGGGCTGCGCTTCACCAAAGCTTGACAAGATCCATCTTCTTTAGCGCCACAATCGCAGAAGAAGTTTCCGAATTTCGCATAACTCAAATCGTGGCCCTTATGACAAACCCTAGCACACACGGAGCACACTCCGACGCCATCTAGCATTCGGCAGGTGTGGCAATGGTACCAGTGCTGATTCATGAATTCTTTTTGAGTTATTGTAAAAGTACACAATTTATTGTAGAGAGAATCTTCGTCGGAGTCTTCTCCGCTGTCTTCTTCGTCATTAACTTCGTCGGGACAATCCGTATCCTGATCTAAAGGTGTTTCGCCCTCCCAAGGAGGACTGACTGCTCTGAAATTCACAGTTTGATTGGTTAAACCGCATATTACGTCGCTAAGATACTCCAAGAGGCAACAGCCTGCTTCTAGCATGACGTTGTTTTTGTCAGATATTACTTCTGCTGTACCTAAATTATCAACCACATCTTTTTGTATTAAAAACTCCCTACACATTTCTAACCATTCAGCTGTTGCTGGAACTAAGTATTGATGCCCTTTTCCGATCCCAGCATCAGCTAATGTTGTCATCACCACCATGAGATCGGTGAAACCAGCACCTTCGATTGTGGATGATAAAATAATAGAGCCTAAAGGAATTAGGGCTTTCAAGATAGTTATAGGAACTTCCTCAGAAATTCCACTTTGTTTCACAATAAAGTTGGTTAATGCTTGCAATAAATGGCTATTCTCTTGTATCAAGGACTTCTGATCATCGCTAGGACTAGGGGAAGCATTAGATTCCGAACTGACAACCTGTACTACGGTCCACTGCCCGTTAGCTTCGGTAGTTTTACCGTTTTCACTCGGCGGTTCAGTTTTCTGCACTGTTACGGTGGTGGGAGTTTGAATATTGGAAGAGCTTTCGCTGCTGACCATATTAGTTGGACCGACGATGACGTGTCTCAACCATGTTTGTAGTTTATCGCTTTCGACGCTTGCTAGCTTGCTCATACTCCCACAAAGATAGTTTAGACTTGGATCTGTTGAACTTTTCTCGGCCGCTTGATAGAGTTTGTTAAAGAAATGCAACACTCTAGTGCTGTATTGTTGCGACATTTGTGGCGATGATACAGACATTAAAACCTTCACCAAATCCTTATCGCCTGTAAAGAACAATTCCAAAGCTTGTCTTCCGGAAGATTTCTCAATAATCCTCTCGTAGAATTTTAAGTAGTTATGCAACATTTTCTCATTTAATAGAACGTTGTGGGCGCTAGTAAAGTTTGTAATCAATTTGTAGGTGCTTTCCAAAACATGTAGGTATACCCTCTTTTGGTGTTCATCAGTTTCAACATCGCCAATTAATTTGTCGAGGGTCTTCGAGACATTGTCATATAAGAATTCGGTTCGTATATCGAGAGTTATCAACACCAAAAGCTCTATAACTTTGTTTTTGGTGTCAGTATTCTCAATTTTAGGTGCGTGCTGACAAATGAATTTGACTAGGCATTGAAGCAGTCGTTTCAAAGAGACGTTGATGCTGAACGGGTAATTCATGGATAAAGTTGAGATGTGCGTGTCGATGATTTTTAATATATAACTTTCGGAGGGTATAATGTCATTTAGGTGCGGTGTCTGTAAATAAATTTGTTTGTATGCCATTTTTGTTGTTGTTGTATTAGTATGCAAGACTTACCCAAGTACACTCTTCCAAAGCTGTTGTATTCCACGCTTGTAAGACTTTACTAACACATTGTGGTAGGAAGGTATCAAACTCACTCGTCAAGCTTGAAGTGAGAGTATTACGTATAGAAGCTATAGCTAAAGCTTCTTGTATACTCTCAAAATCTTGCAAGGTATACTTTCCTGGTGGATCGCTTTGTTCAACCATGCTATTGAGCAGTGACCATTTGGTACAATGTAAAATTGCTTGCGTCAACCGTAGAACATGCGGAATCAATTCCTGTATCAAAGCATTCGAAGCGGAATCAGTTGTTTCCGTCTCGTCAATCAGGCCAACTTGCACTTTAGCCAGGACAGTATCTAGCAGGAATAAATGCCACAGAGGTGGGAGATTGTCTTTCGTCAATGATCCTGAGGAAAAAATTAGTGTAATTCTTTTGGTTCGTATAGAATTGGATTGTAAGTTTCGCACCTTTTCTGACATCAGGTATTAGAGTAATAATGCAATTTTTAGCCGTGGTGACGTCAAATTTCAAATTGGTTACTGCATCGTGTGCCGCTTTTAGTAATTTCTCCGTATGTTGGCTGTAAACGCCCTGTTTAACTAAGCAATCTTTCAACCAGCGATTGAATGTTTTATGATTGGATCTCGCTCCCCAAACTAAAGTGTGTAGTAACAGTGGACCGGCAGGCAATGCTTCGCCTGATGCTAAACGCTCCATGTAAGGTATCGACGGAGGTAACAATTGCAACAACCTAAAAATCGATATATTTAATTCCTTTTTAAAATATCATTTCTCAAACTAAATCACCTCCAACATATCGTGAAGCAATACTGTGTTGCGCACATTCCCAAAAAGCTCATCTTAGATGCTATAGCACCTGAAGTAACATGAGTAACGTTCAAAATCTCAATTAGACCGTCGAGAAGAAGGGGGTAACGGATCTTATCAGGGGTGCCGAGAATAAAATTGCAGGCTAAGCCGTCTAGTTTTGGGGCGTCTTGATTGTTCACTTCCAAATTGGTTACAACGTAAAACCTGGGTTTCATCGAAAATTCATCGGTGGTGCCAACTTTTCTATAGTTATCTTCAGTTTCTTTCCACGGGGTAAACATGCGTGACATGTTGTTTTCCTTGTCTTTGTCAGTGTTTAAGTTAGTAGCGTAAAAAAGATTCCATTGTATCTAGTTTGAGAATTGGAAATTTAAAACTTGTTTTTGTAAAGAAAATGGGACTTACTTGTTCTAATAAAAGAGTGGGAGCATCGTATAAGTGCTTCATTATGTAATCAAACAACAAGAGCAGCCTGGACATGTGCAATAACTGTGATTCTTTTAAAATATTCCTCGCCACTTCTGAACATCTGAGAACGGCACTTGCCAACAATAGCAGCACTGATTTCTTTTGCATCAAATTCAAGGAATGGAATAGGTACAAAAGGACTTGGGCATGTTCAACATTCAAATCTTCATTTTCAGCATCAACCACTGTGGGTGGGTTCATCACGCTCTCAATTAGGGTATTAACAAGTCTATGCCATATGCTTATCACTGAAGCTTCTTTCTCGTTTTGTGGGCGCAGGAGTAACACCTAAAGACAATGATTTAATAAGAAATCGATAGAATCATGAATTTATACAACGTGAGTACCTGTGATAAGACAGCTAGGGTTCGAGGATAAACTTGTAAAGGCCAGGCGTGAGGCACTTCTGTATTCCAGGGCGATACACCTAAATGCCCTAGTAAACTTGCCTGTAAAGCCTGTAGATTGCCATGCGTAACTAGATTGTGGGTAAAACGTGTTAGGGCTCCCGAAAATTCGCAATATAGCTGACCTAAAGCTGCTCCAAAATAGCTCGAGATCGTACCTGCGAGATTTTAAAAGTTGTAAGAAGAAAACTAATTTTGCAAATGAAATAATTTACCAACTTCAGTTCTTGCCGTTTCCCTGTCTAGATCGCGTATGATTACGGCCAAAATTGTAACTTGCTGTTCGATCATCCCGGTTTTAACATATCGTGTGACGTAAGCGCTTTTAGAGCAGAGGAAATGCTTGTTGAGGAATACAAAGATGTTGGTGGCCAATGTTATGAAGCCACTTGCTTCTCCCTTTTCAGGCACGATAGAATGAAGTCGTTCCGATTGAGTAGATTTGACTTGGGGTGTACAGACAACGGTTGTGTTCTTATTATCCGTTTCGGGCGGGCATAAAGTTTCTTCAAACCAAAATCCCAATAACGGTTCACTGTCATCGTCTGCAGTAATGTACAATTATTACATAGGGGAATTTAAAAAGTGAAAGTAACGCCTTCGCTATGGTGAATGTAATTAAGATTGTAACAGTTTGAAGAAAAATTTCTCAATGAAAATTTTAGAAAGCAGATAAAACGCAATAATTTCACTTAAAAGTAGTAAAATGGGTGTTACATCCATTAAGGATTAAAAAAAACGACAAAAATCATAATATATTATTAACCATGCTATTTAGAAATGAGTGAAACAAGAAATTTCAGTAAAAGAGCGATACCAAACTCAAAATGTCTTTATAATTCGTACTTTTTGCATAATTACAATAGTGTGCATCTTTTACACAGGCTTCCGTACATAAAAGAGCGCGTTATTAAAATAAGAGGGGTTTTCAGGCATAAACACAAGTACTTATAAAAGCAAAAAAACTAAGAATAAAAACCATAAGAAGGCTTTGCAAGCACACACAAACATCTAAAGGTTGTACAGACTAGCACAGATATCATCAACTAGCTTCTTTTTATTTTTCTCCATAGGAACAGGCAAAGTTTTGTTTAAACACAATCAATTGATGTAAAAGTATAAAGAGAAATGTTTTGGACAATGCAATATTCTTCCGAGTTCCTTTTAAATATACAGATTGAGCAACAATTCCCGAGAGCCACGTGACCCGTCAATTTAGTAATTTTTTGTTTTAAAGTTGACTTCGTTAGTTTGTAGTATTCTATTGGCAATAATATCATCAGCGTACTATACAGATTGGCCCAACTGGCCGATTCCATGAAATCTACTTTCCCTAGAAGTCATATCAATACTTTTCTCTATTGAATTGACAGAACTTAGTTACTTTTTAGTAATATTTTAGTGATTTCTACAGTGCCGTGCCAGAGTTTTTCTTGGAGTCTATTTGATTGTTTTTACAATTTACTTACGAAAACAGAATGACACTGATTGGAAAACAATATTTTAAGTTAATTGTGCATAAGATAATTCGTATTATTGACATGCATTGATTTTCAATTATGTCGTTTCTTCTCTACAACAAGAGACGTTTATGTTGGAGTCTTATATTCGAAATGGACATCGTCATGAGAATGGAAAATGGACATATTCAGTGCAGTTCTCACAAGGTCTAATTTCCGTAAACCCTCTGCCATATCCATGAAATATTACAATTTAGAAATCTAAATTATGAAATATATTAACAGCACGCCACTGATGCGAATTCAGAAGAAAGCCAATACTGATATCGGCGCCAACGGAATAAAAAATTAATTGTGATCGCGCAATTAAATCTTACGGTATCAATTTACCTGTGATCTATATTGTTTTCTATTTCTGTTTTTTTTTTTTCGTTTCTCGCTGTATAATAGCTGTGCTTTTTACAACACTTTAGAACAATTAAAATTGTTTATTTTTAGGTAAATTGTTGGAATTTTAACCATGGAATTTTAGGCAAGGAACCCAGATGGTTCATAGACGTATTTTATGCAATCCTGCATTGAACAATTTATAAAACAATTTCTAGATGAACAAGTCGATTATGACAGATTTATTAAGCATAAATTTGTGCTGGTGAAACGATTTGAAACCAAGCGATGCATTCGCAAAGGAAAATCGGGGAGACCAACACTTTTAACTTTAACGTTGTTGATGATATCCAAAACCGCATCAAAAATAGCCTTAGTAAATCGATTAGAAAGTTATATGGTAACAGATGTATTACATATTAGATATTTGATTAGCGTGCTATTTTCACATTTGCTTTTATAAGCAATTCTGCTAAGAAAACAAAGAAAAGGCGTCTTCAATTCGTGTTTAACCGTTATTCCAATCAGAATATAAGTTAGGCCATACCAAGTACGCTGCAACTCCGACCACATCCAACATGTTCATAAACAGGGTAAATGGCCAAAGATTTGTGCGTCTTTTACACTTATATTCATGAACAAGTTGATCTAATGTATACACACGGCATTTCGTTTCATTGTACTTCAGTAATTTATCCTTTCTGCGCCGTTCAAACCGAGTTGATTTATTATCGAACCTAATAGATCATAACAGAAGATTGAATCTTTTGCTCATCGTGGCCGAGATATTGGAGGTCCATACATTGCATTCAGCAAAATATCGTAACTGGTAAAGTTCATTTTCAAATGTCCAACCGTTATCAATAAATTACAGATGGCGTACATTTCAGTGAAATCTGTAGCTTTCCAATTATTTTGAAATATCCCAAGTGCCTCTTTGTTCGTAATTTTACTATTTCACTTATGTTTTCATTTATGTAGAGCTTGAAGGATAATATCGGTTCTTCCAGAACCCTCCCTGGTGGGAAACAAATCTTATGTAGGTGGGATTTTTTTATATATCGTGTGAGAGTACGGCTTGCAGGGTTAGGAAGACGACCACTTTGTACTTCTTTAGCAAAAAAACTTGAGCCACCAGTAAGTTAGCTATTACTGCGTTATCATTTTCGTCTGCTTGTTCGTCGATAACTTCATTTTCACTTGCAATAAATGTATGGCCAGATTGTAAGTCAGATTCATCATCGAAGTCATCTGCAGTATCATCGTCATTCCCTTTGTCTGATAAATTTGGCATGAATTTCTTCCAATTCTCTTTCACTAAGCGGCCTTTTCGGCATTTTACTTGCTTTACAATGTAGATTTTCCACAAAATATAACGAATACAATAATAATGGCAACACAAACACCTAGTAACTGTATCAAAATTTATTTTCAGCACAAACGCATATACTTATGACATGCGCAGAGCGCTATTCAAATAAACAAATACTGCCCTATGTGTTCAACGGACACACGCGCCTGTTTGTGTTGTAAAATCTGATATAATTTTTTTATGCAACTTTATAGCAACCAACATATTTTATTTTATGACAAACACGTAGAAAGTGGTTTAATTGAAGATTAGTTAAAATGGCAACTCTATATTTTGAATAGGGTGGGAGGTTTGCGCGAAAGTTTCTTGTTGTGTCCGAAGGTCACATGGTGCCTGGATAAGGGTTAATAAAGGTCTTTGATAGTATGAAAAAACAAGTGCAACTTCGTATTTTAAAACATGTTAACGCATGTTATGAAACAATCATTAATATTTTTAAAAATAAATTAATACAATTTTAAATTGGTTGATTTTTTGCGTGTTTAGCAATAAATAAGCAATGTCACCAACTGATATACCGTATTTATTCTAATTGGCGGCGCATTCTATTAGCTGCACTCTAATAAATGCCGCATCTTTGTGCGAAGTGCGCACAACCACCGTCAAGTAGGTAGGTAAATCCCCGTTAACCACATTCAGATTGAATTCCGTTTGTGATACGAAAACAATGTTGTTTTGCATCAAAACTAAGTTGTAATACAATTGTTTTAAGATGGATAGCAAAAGAATAAAAATGAGGATTTAGTTTGATTCGAAATAAACACCGCACTTTACTAAACGCCGCAAGGCTAGATACCGCAAATGATTAAATGATTAGAATAAATACGGAAATATTTTTATCACACGGTTCTCGGAAATTGTTCATCTCTCTGTGTATCCCTAAGGCAGTCCTCAAAATGAGATATTATAAAATTATATTAATAGTATAAAACTGAAGATGAACTTACCATCATCTGTTGAATTCTCCTCAGAACACATAATCATATCCTCGTAATAAGTCGTAGAATCACTTTGACTAAAAGTATCACCTTCTGGAGGATGCATACGTTTAAGAGTACATGCCTTGCGATAGCTGATTAAAGCCAAGTAAAACAATAATTGATTCAACGGCGCTGTACTAAGTAATCGAGCTACACGCTGTAGAGCAGTAAATTGTCCCATTATCGATATAGGAGCAGGATCAACCTGAACGCATATATTAGAGAGAAACGCCAAATATAATTTCAATTAAACAAACCTGCACAATATTTCCACCACCTCCACAAACTTCGAGATGTAAATCATCAAACAGTTCGGAAATAAGAGAGAGGGCACGACTGGCTAGAGCAACAGAAAGTACACCGAAAGCCTGTTGGAATTTGATAAAACTAGATCGCCCCGAACCACCGGCTTCCCTCTGCGATTTACTAGGACTTCTGCCCTTATCTTCGCGGATATGCCATGTCTTTTCGCTAACTTGGGAAGTGCAAGAGGAAATATGAGTTTGCAATGCAGATATTAACACCCATGCCCCAGATAATAAATGATTTTGATATACCTGCAAAATATATTTAAAAAAATATGCGTATTAATAACAAAAACAAAAAAAGACTTACATGTCCTCCAGCACGGGTAGAATTTTTAATTGTGGTTCCTATATATGAAAACATATTTAAACCTTCTTCAACTAAAGTTACTGCATTTGCATCTAAGTCGTCTTCTTTAAAACCGGCTTGGGATTGCACTGACGTGCATTTGGGTGAAACGGCAGATCCCATAACAAGAACTGCACTTGCAAAAGCTTGATTTACAGCACAATACAAAACAGCCATGCCTAAATTACATAATTTATCTAATTTACTCGGTGTGAGAGGTTCTAGTACAGGTAAATTGATTGCAGATGAAGCTAACGTTATATCCGCTAGTGTAGCAGACAAACTAAAACAAATGTTGTAATAAAATAAAAAGTAATGTTAAATTTAATGAAATCCCACCTATTTCTAACAGCTGTTGCTTCGGAGTGATTTGTTGGAAGTATAAAAGGTTTCCCAGCTAATGCTTCTTCGATTTTTAATTTTGCTCGCTTTATTGTAGGTAAATTAAGGCATAAATCAGCTAATGTATCACCGGCTCGTAATGATTGTAAACTTTCAGTATTCGTTTTTAAGAAAAGCTTCTATAAATTTATTTACAAACACATTTCATATTAAAACAACTAAAAATTTATATGTGCACTTACGTTAATTTCAATTGACGGATCGATACTAGTCGTTTCTTCATTTGGGTTCGATTGGCTACTACTTCCTTGCTCTGGATAGTAACTTCCATCTCGTAAAGGCATCGTTAATTGTTCAAAAATAGTCACTGAAAGGTCGGTTCGTATCTTCGACATTTCTTGTTTATTACTCACATCTTTTTCACCTACAAATTTAAAATGTCAAAATATCACAACATATAATGAAAATGTCAGTAATTACCAGATGATTGTGTCGTAGGTAAATTTTCACCCTTCATTATAAGGACTAAGGCAGAAACTTCAACGGGAGTCAATAACTCAGTACCAATACATAACATCCGTATGGCCCTTAAATATCGCTCGACCAATACGCCACTCTGATTAATTTCAGTACTTGACGACTGCAAGGCCCCTGTTAGATATTTCAATAATACGCGACATGCGGAATGCACGATCTCCAACTGACTAATTGATACTGAAATGGACGGTGTGCGCACGGTTAAAATTAGACGCGCTGTATATAAGTGTATACTCACAATGACTGGTGTTATTGCTAATATAATCGGCGGCCAAAACAGCGAATGAATTATAAAAGGCCTTATTGCTCTCCTTGTGTCGTAGTATTTCGGTCTCACTAAAATACGGAAATGAAAGTTACTCGTTTGTCAAGTTAATGCGGAAAATTACGCCAAATCGGTCGTTCACCGTCTGCAGAAAATACCTTTTAACAATGGCGGAACAGAGCTCTAACAATTCGATCTTATTACAGCCATCATGCTGCGGAGATAAAAACGATTTTATAATTACTGACCATTCTATACCACCACTACTTGCGGCCATTGCATCTACCATTTGTATTTTTGAGACGGCAATGACAGATGTTGGTGGAAATTGTTTTTGTTGTGTTGGCATAAGATACGTTTTCTACTTTTCTCGGTTTTTGCACGCACAATTTAAAAATTATTGGATTCCCATGCACAATGCGATACACGCATCTTTTTAAATGTGTTGTTTAAGCACTTTTGATCACAACATGCCAAATCGTATGAGCTCGTTTTCGCTTCTCTTGAAAAAAGAATATGTTTTGACTATTGCCAACTTGGATTTTCTAATCCCTAATCGATCCCGCCTACGGTGTCGTAAGTAGACAAGTAGACCCAACAACATAAAAAATTTCGTTACTGTCAAAAATTAACAAGTTTTTCTCATGTAGATGCCGCTCTCTATATTAAAATAAAATTGAAAAAACTAAAATAGCACAAGTTGCGTGATCCACACCTGTATTTTACAATATTTTATATGTACTTGTAAACCAGCAGATGAACAGAAGGATTTTGTACCAAGGATGTGTTTGTTAAGACACAAAGCAGGCGCGTTGATTAATGGAAGAACATTATTATACCTTTTAACTTTTCTTTAAGCTTCTTCTATTTACATAAATTCTTTCATTACTACAGGATTTAAAACGGATAAATAAATTAATTGTCGAACAAATTCTACGATGCTGGAATACACCACTGACAAATTTCATTTTCTATTGCTGTTTGATGTAATATTTTGTTGAATGCCAATTTTTAAAGAAATTTGTATGGCGCCTTCTTCGAATAGGGTGTAGCACTTTTACGAATACTAGGTCTCACCAAATTTCCAACATAGCCGTCCGTTCCCTGTATTCAATTTCATACTTTTCTCACAAATGAGAGATATTTAACAATTTTTTACCATCACTCTTACAACGATTTCTTTCATACCCCGCGGTCAGTTACACATCACCTTCTTCTTCCTTATAATTTTTGTTAAATAGGGATTAACATAAAACATAATTAGATAATTTCGTTTTTGGAGATAAGAAGGAAACGAAAATTCCATTACTCCTGCATTCTGTAGCTTATAACCAATCTAGGGTCCTTTTTTATAGCAACCTCAGACAGTTGATTGTTCATCATGTAGGATAAAAAAGATGAAGTATACAAAAATATATTTAAAAAAGTATATAAAAATTTATAAATATATCTTCTTTTGAACGTCTGCCGGCTATTGGCAGAAATCTTCTTTTTTTGATTATGTAGGATATATAATAAATCTCGGTAAAAACGTAATCTGCAGAGTATTACAGGGAATTATCAACAATTATCAATTGCAACTGTCAAATGCGATGATTAACAGGTGATTTTTCTTTTAAAATATGCCACTGTGTTACTTGGGAATATTTTAAACGAAAACGGTCGAATATGTAAACGTGAAGTGTAAATTTAGGGTAATCGAAATGGATGATCGCTTGGAAAGTATACCATTTACCAGAAGTCAGTCATCAGACAGTGCTTTTCCTACGCAGCAACCGACGCATCTGCTAATGTCGCACTCGGCAACTTTGCCGAGATCGTCCAGTTTGACCTCTGGCGGTATCATAAACTTTAATTTGCAGAGACGAAGTGCTGTGGAGGGTGCTAGACAATTTCGATTGAATTTGACAAATGTCATAAGAGAGATACAGCCCCTGGTTGAATATGACATTTCGAATTTTTTAAATAGGCCCGCACCTTCGGAACCCAGTTTATCGAATGGTGCTGAAAGTGTCGTAATCAATATTGAGGAACCCCATGCAAACCATGCTGTGTCTGAAGAAAATAGTTTTCATAGTAATAATCAAGGGAGTAATGCTAATAACAATATCAATGCTGCAAACGTTGAACCTAATAATACAGGTAGTAACAACAATAGCAACAATGCAGCCAATGAAAATTTGGCAACAGAAAGATTACATACTGTTATTGAAGCTCAACATTGTGTGACAATATTACAGAAATATTTACCATTTGTTTTGATTCTCTTAGCAAAAGGTTTATATGATCATCATGAAGGAATTTTAAATTTGATTGTGTTGTTAGTAACATTCACTCATGCCAATTCTGTTGTAAAGAAAGAAGCTACCAAAAGGTCAAGAAGAAACCTATCCAAACTGTTTTGTGCTTTTTTGTATATCATTTGTGCGATTGTTTTCATACATTACATTTTCGAAGATGAAAAGCTTTACCTGAATCTGATATTCATTAGAACATACAATAAGCCACTAACAGTATGGGATTTACTATGGATTGTTGGAATCACTGATTTTATATTGAAACTAATCACAGTTATGTTTAAAATATTATTGACGATACTTCCTGACAAAATCGTTGCCTTCCAAAAACGTGTAAGTACAATATCCCAACAGTTTATTTTGTGTGTGAGTCTAGGCAATATGTCTTTGCAGGGAAAAAATTATTTATTTATGGAAGCAATATCCCAGTTGTATAGAAGTTTAGCAACAATACAGCCTTGGCTTTACTATATCTTAGAGTCGTATCAAGGTCCAGAAAAAATTGTAGGAGTATTTTTGGCTGCTGCATATATGGTATCAAAAGGATCTGACTTGATGTCAAAATTACGGCTGCTCAAAGTAGCAGTTCTAAAATTATTACAGAATGTTGCTGTCGGTTCTTCCCCTAGTAAAGAACAGATACAAACTGCAGGAGAACATTGCCCCATTTGTCATGATGAGTATGATTCACCAGTTTTGTTACAATGCAGACATATCTTCTGTGAGAGTTGCGTAACGACTTGGTTTGATCGAGAGCAAACTTGTCCACTTTGTAGGGCTAAAATTGTTGACGACCCATCATGGAGAGATGGCTCCACAACATTTTTCATGCAATTATTTTAATGAATTGTGCCGAAGTTTTAGTCATTTATAATATTTAAGGAATTGCATTTTTCCAATTACATAACTTTTATAGAAATAAGTAAAAATTTTATCTTGACTGATGTGGTATATATAAAATGTTAAGCAGATTTAGTATTGTCATGAACACAATGCAACTGTTATTATTTTGTTTTTTAATAAAACAAGATTTAAAAGCTGGATATTCATTTATTTCTTTTGAGATATGGACAATTGAGTTTGAAAATATAAACCATCACCACTTGTAGCTTTTTGGTTGATCTCTTTATGTCTATCTTTACTAACGATTTCTTCAACAACTTCACCATCCCCTTTGATTAATCTGTACAAAAAATGTTAGTGAAATTGCATATTGGATTGTAATTCAATACTTTACCTATATCTACCCGACGTTTCATCGAAAACCCTTTTAACAACATTTTGTTTCTTCTCCCATTCTTCCTTCGTCATAGGGGTCCTGCTTGTATTTGGATTCATCAAAGAAATTGGTACATCAAAACAGTCATCTTCCTTTCCCGTTACCTTTTCTTTGAGTTTCTTTTTTGTCTTTTCTTTATTTTTCTTGTGTTTTGAGTGTTTCTTTTTCTGCTTTCTATTAATTGAGCTATCTGATTCCGAGCTAGCAGACTTTTTATGTTTTTTGTGTTTTCGTTTAAATTTCATTTTCCCAGAATCAGTTGACGCATCTGATTTGTTTGAGGCCTCTTTATGTTTACGTTTCTTGGATATAACCGACATTGGATCATTTTTCATACTCATACTAATCTTGTACTCTTATAATTCTTAAAGTCAATGAATTTTATAATACATATAATTCGAATCATAAAAGATTTCAATTTTGCTACGGTGTTTATTGATTTTCAAGGTAATTTGTCAAATGTCAAACGCAGCTCTTGATAATTGAAATTAGGTTAGGTCAGCTGTCAAAGTTAAGTTGAACACATTGATTTTTATGTTTTGTAAAGTCCGTAGCCATGGAACAGGAAATACAGCAGTGGAGGCCTAACGAAAATTTACTGGAAATTCTAGTAACTATGGGCATCAGAAAGAACGCTGCAGAAATTGTATTAAAATAGGTTTCCATACATTACATCATTTCTTAATTTGGTAATTACCCTTTAGGCTTTATATTACACCGGTAACGAATCGGCGGACGCAGCAGCTTCCTTCTATTTTGATAATCCAGATATTGAAGGCACTTCCTTGTCTGTCATTAACTGTTCTGACGATAAAGAGGTTAAAGTATCAACCAAGGCAGAAGGAGACGATTCAAGTGAAGAAGATGATTCTAAAAATGAATGCCCTAATTGTAAGATGGTATTTATTATTAACACAGCTCTAGATATGGGTATCGGAAAGATAGCAGCTCAGGTAAAATATTTATTTTTCATATTCCAAGTTGGTATGTGGATGTTTTAGGTTGCACATGCTTCTTTGGGATTATATCGTAGTCTTATACATGACCGAAATATAACTGAAGAACTAGGGGCATGGGAAGAATTTGGGTGAGATATATACAGAAGATATGTGTCATTTCTTATATCTATGCTCCAAACTATTTGTAGAGAAAAAAAGATTGTACTTAAAGGTACGAATGATGTTCATCTTCAAGAATTACAGAAATTAGCAACAGAAAAGAAGATGCATTCATATTTGGTTCGAGATGCTGGCAGAACGCAGATACCAGAAGGTTCAATCACTGTTCTTGGATTATTCGGAGAGGAAAATCTAGTTAATACAATATCAGGAAAACTAAGCTTATTATAGTTGTATTTGTAATAAATTAGGTTATGATATAGATAGTGTTTTGTTTAATATTTTAACGAAAATAATAAAGCGCTTGTTATGATCTATGTGATTGTGTTATTTCGCCGCCAACTTCAAATTTGAATTAGGGTCCTGCATTAAAATCGGCGGGTTTGATAAAGGCGCATGTCACCGACCCGGTGCGCTAGTCGACCTGTCAGTCATAACAGTTGTGCTGTTTTAGTACCCGTGGTAACTGGGTGTGTACATACATTTCCTATTCGAATTGCAGTAACATGTAGTGTCTAGTTAGAATTAAATAACACCTATTATAAAGTGAAAGTGGTAGTTTTTCGCGTTAAAAGTGTCTAAATACTCCAAATACGGCGATAACTACCGAACTGCAGCCATTTTTAGACTTTTCCCGGCATAACCCGTGATATTCCGCCTGATCCACATACAATACCTATAACTTACGTGTTTCGTTGCTTGCATAGTTTTAAGGGAACCGCCTCTCTTTCTCTTAAAGCTGGAGAATTGATAACTTTTTTACTGATGTACAGCACACCCCATGGCGGGTGTTTTACATAGAGGTGCAGCACGTGATTTAATGATTGCTTCTCGTAAGAAAGCATGATTCACTGACACTGTTGGTGGTCATTAATAAAATATACACGCGATGGCTGATGAAGAGATATTATTTGACGATGTTTATGACTTATGCGAAGAAATTGGAAGGTAGGCTGCCTTATTTATATTTTGCAATACAAATTAATTATCTTTGTAACAAAATATCAGAAGCTACTCCCCAATAGTTAAATCATAAGCAAACAAATAAATTTCATGAGAGATTAAAAATTACAATTCAACAATAAAGCGAAAATCGTTTATGGTGTTCATATTGAACATTGGAAATTTATTTAAATACTGTTTCTAAAATATAAATATTAAAAATAGTGCTATACTTAGTAATAGCTTACTTCAGCCCAGCTACTGGTAATTCATCTAAGCCTTCATCAAATATAAACAAAATTCAACAACACCGAAAAATGTAACGTAAGGAATTCCTATTAAAATACCCATCGTTCGTATTGCTTTGCCAATAAAGTATTCAATTCA
The DNA here is from genome assembly GCA_031763485.1 of Osmoderma eremita. Taxonomy (NCBI): domain Eukaryota; kingdom Metazoa; phylum Arthropoda; class Insecta; order Coleoptera; family Scarabaeidae; genus Osmoderma; species Osmoderma eremita. The sequence goes on along the minus strand of JARFOC010000393.1, from coordinate 637,375 downwards.
GTTAATATTCTTATTTATATTCAGATCATAAAAAGGAATAACTGCATATTGAGGAACTAATAGTGCAATTTTATTTTCAAAATTCTCAATTGCATATGCTGATTACTTATGAAATAGTCTGGGGTTTATATTATTTGTCATCAGTCAACTATTTTAATGTATGATAAAATAGCTTATTCAAATATAAAATTACTATTTGTATCTACTAAAAAGGTCCTTTGTTTGTGAAATCAAGTGCAAATGTACGTGTGCTCGGTATACCTCCACATGCGTCAGTCGTATCAATAGATAAATAATTCAAAACTAAATATTGAAATCATCTGATATTTATCGGAAATGAATGTGATTATAACCTATTAATCTGGCAATATTGTAATTCGGTTCATTTACGACTAAATATCAACAGAAATAAATACAGAGACATTCCTGGAAAATAATGCAGATTCCTGTATATCTGTTAAAGCTAATTAATTAAATTATTTATGTACGATAGATTGCTCATACGTTATTTCTGTTTTTACACATATATACATATCAATATCCTGGGGAATTTTGACAGAAGGCTATAAATATTGGCGGAAGGAGTACTAGAGGATTATATACTAATCAGAATACAGTGCACGTTGTAGATAACATATGCAACTAAGCAGCGTATTTTTTGTTAGTAAACCAAGAAAAAAGGTTGGTAATCGCTTCGCTAATAAAAAAAGTGATGCGTCCATACTGCTTGTGTTCACAGATTATCAAGTTTGTGATCACTCTCTTAGGCGTTCAAGTGCAGTAGCCAATAATCTAAAAATAGTTCAATTTATCTTGATTCTTTCTTTGACAGCTCTAAATTAATTCATTGGTCATTAACACCAATTTACTTATTGGTCATTTCTATATCTGTCTCGCATAATAACTTTATAATCTGCTTTTAATTAAATAAAAAATCAAGGTCTTTGTGGACTCAATGGGGTTCTTTTTGATTAGTAAAATTTAATCTACAATAAATGGAATCGGGTTAGTATGAAACACCAGTAAATATTTAGTAGAATGTAGTAAATAATTTTGTAATTCCATGTTCAATAGAAGAATATATTTTGGTTTAGTATTAAAAGCATATAATCATTTGTTAATTGTAGCATCTTTGCTAGATTATTTATTATTTTTTGCCTAGTAGGCATGCTCAAACTACATATGTATTATTACTTAATTTGTAATTTTTCTACTCTAAAAGTTCACAATTCTGTTTAATTGCTTTTATGCATGTACGCATGTATCTGCAAACCGCAACCACGTTTGGTTTTATTCCATATATTTTATGTCTGGAAATAACATGGCAAAAAACGAAAAAAAAAAAAAAATGAGATAGTAGCCTACCTTTTCTAAATGTAGATCACACATCAGTTTTTCAGGTCAAGTTTTGGGAATATTTTGTTTTTCTTGGTGTTCACAAAATGTTATGTTAAATGTGTCAAAATCTGTCGTGTTGGGAGCTCTTTCAAAAAAACTGTTTCAAATAAAAATACAGGTTACTTTGCCTATTTACATTTAAGGAATAGGAATAACAATATATTAGAAAAATTCTGTTACCCGAAAATAAAAGAGCAGATTTGTCATCCATATAGTAATAAGTAGGTACATGAAATGCATGTTGGCTAATTCAATGTGGAATAACCACGCATAATAGTTAGAAATCGTAATATTGTGCACTAACCATTGAATGTCAACTACAAACCCATGGTACAAATACATAAGGTATGCTCATCAGCTGACTAAAATTTCCCTATCATTGCGCAGCTAACGATTTCTTCCGATGCATGTCATCAGGGACGTAAATTCAGGTATATTTGTTGTGATATTTGCACACATATATGCGGTTATTGACGTAAATTACAAACTTTTACGTGCGAAGTTAACAGAGTTTTTGCCAATTCAGTGAGTGCCTAAGATCAAAACGTCTTCTGTTGTGATATATTTACGAATCTACCAACATATTTACAGGAATTTATTATATCGGCCCACTACTACATTGCAGCGGTAGGTATAGATTTTCACTGATATATTAAATAATATTACATATGCCTTACAATGAATTTAATGTAAATGCAAAGAAGGTAAATTTTTATAACTCTATTCGAATTATCCAGCTTTCCTAATCGCAAAACGTAATACACGTATCTTTGCGAATGGTAGGAGTACGCGTCACAAATGTCTGCGCGTGAGCATACCTTGTATATTTGTGCCATGTACAAACCGTATATACATACGACAGAACATCTGTCGACTTGCGATAAGTAAATGCAAGTTTTTGCGAATGGAAAAAGAGGTAAGGGAAAAATGCATAAATGTTACAAAGAGGGACAATCCTTGGTATTTCGTTCAGACTTTTCTGCATATTTTAGCCCATACTATCTCTCCTCAAAGTTTGTGACATATTTTTTTACACACGCTGTATATGAGACCATAGCGTGACTTGTTCCAATATATCTCTTGACAAATCACTGCAGCGCCAACTAAGTTAGTACCTGAAAACTAATATCTAACTAATTTTCTTCGGTTTCCCGCATAGCCTTCTCCGAATAGTCTGTAATTTACACTTGATATCAATTTTTGCCATAAAATACTTGAACAGCACTAAAATGTTTTTGAAGCACTAAATGTTCTGTCATACGTGATTGCGATAGCCGTGTTAAGGCAATAGACACATGTGGAGTAACGCCGCATTGTCGATTATCTGTTTTGTTGCTTTATTAACCCATTACAATACCAGCACTAACAAAGGAATACCATCTGCGAGTTAGATTCTGTAATTAAATCGCATTATTCTTCGGTCTATAGCTTTTAATTCCTGGAGGTTGGATTTAAGCACTTTAGTTCAAAGCATCCGACGAATTTGAATACCCAACTGACGTATATGGATATTATCATTACTTCTAGTTGGTATTCACATTTGAAGGTGTAATATCGCGATTGTTAACGTTTCCTTTCTTTTGTTACAGGGGACCATTTAGTATAGTAAAACGATGTATTCATCGGCAGACCGGCCAACAATTCGCCGTGAAAATCATAGACGTAGCTAAATTCACATCTAGTCCGGGCCTTAGTACAGAAGGTAATGAATTGTTATTATTATTATTAGAACTTTTTATGCGATACCTTTAGATGTTTGTTAACTATAGTTCAGGATTGGGTAACCCGGCGGGCTAAAACATCACAATCGAAAGAACAAGGCCGCAGTGTTGCCACCATACTACATCTGTATATTCGTTCGTAGTACCTACATCGGTCGCTTTTTCTTAAACTCAATTTGAATAAGTTTCGATCGATTTGCAAAGGGTTACATAACCTTTTGCAAATCGATAATTTTGAACCAGTGTTCAGGTAACTGGAAAGAATTGAAAAATGGTATGAAACTTAGATCCTGTATAATGAAACTGATTTTTGATAAACTTCAAACTTTCTTTTACTTTGCGCAATTGCTCTAGCAACATTTTCTTTTTAAATTATGCCTAGCTTGATCCGATCTCGTCTTGGGCGAAACTTGATATTTTTGATAAATAACTTGGACAGTTAGGAAATTGACTTGGCACAGCATCTCGCGTAAGCTTTGGAATTTTTAAGCGCACACTTACAGTTTCATCGCTTAGTGAATTGGTTGCTAAACATTCATTTTGCAAGTAACTCGGTGTCACTTAGAATCCCTCGGACCTTTTTTATAATTATCGCGACAACTAGGAACAACACGTATTATATAAACCGCTGTAACAGATAACACAAAAAGCAGTACTAATATTTGAAATTAAATTGAACAAACACGTGCATGTGAATTGGTCTGAACTATACTTCGCCGGCTTGGTTTGTCACCGCTAAATCACCTCTCTATGCTGACGTAACAGACGTGTACCGTCAGAGCACTGAGGCCTTACTGACTTTATTCCAAAATTTGCAAGAACGTGGTTAGTCATGGAATATTATTTCTTTTGTTAAAATTTTCGGTGTTGGTATTTGTAAAAAAGACCTTCCGGAATGCACCCATAACCAAGTTGCGTAATGTGACAAGCGATGATCCGCCCAATATGGAGGGCAATAAGTCCGGCTTCATAGGTAATAACTAAAGAAAGCCCCGATTACGACACAGTCTTTGTACACAGCATCGTCTACCAGGATGCTAAAGCTGCTATCGACATTGAACTGGTGCTGGACGCTGTCATTAAATTAATTAACTGCGTTCTATGGGGCGGGTTACTACACCTCCAATTGTAGGTTTTCCTCAAAACCGAAGAAGCTGAGTGTGCAGTGATTTCCAACGAATCCTGGTATCTGCAGGAAGAAACCGAGAGTTTTTACAAAAGCCATGGAAAATAGAAAGAATTCAAGATCACAATATATCGCCCTTCTACAACTTCAACGCACTCAATACGAACCTGCAGAGAGAGAAAAAAAGAAAACAGTTCCTGGATAAACTTTCGGGAGATCTGAACGCTTTCAAAATGAATCTAAAGTTTTTCTGTGCTCGCATCGAGAAACGCGACCTTATACACTCTGAAACGTCGAAAATCTTTATGACAAGAGATTTCAAAGGACTGGAAATATTACTCGATCTTCGAAGCCGTTTTATGAGGATGTCTAATATCATCATTTGAGTTTGTGCTACGCAAAACAAGTAAAAGTAATCAAGAACGCATCCAAACAAATATTTGCACATTGCTAGATGCCAAGGTGAAACTGAGGCTTTATGTTGGAAGAATGGATGGGGTGGCATACAAACCCTTGTAAACACACAGTCTATTTAATATTTGTTATTTCGTTACAGATATAATTCTATTAAATATGTAATGAAAACTGTTTCTCTGATTTCTTACAGATCTAAAACGGGAAGCCACCATATGCCACATGCTGAAACATCCTCACATCGTAGAACTCCTGGAAACCTACTCCTCGGAGGGCATGCTGTACATGGTGTTCGAATTGTAAGTGAAATTGCTTAGCACGCTTTGACGCTTCTGTCGCTATTATTATAAAAATATATTTTCCGTAGTGGTCTAGTGGGTTGGTTACTAGATTACTAAACGGAGGGTCCTGGGTTCGATTCCCCGACCGTGCCAATAACACCGATGGTGTTTTTTCGGTCACGGCCCGACTCAGGCTGTAAAAATGAGTACCTGGAAGTCAAATTCTGGGGTAACAATAGGCGGTCGGACCGTAGCACTTGCCGCGTTACAGCACTGTTGAAAAATGACAGACCACACTCTGTGCCATTCCCTATGGCCCTCAAGGCCAGGGGATTATTATTATTATATTTTCTAAGTTTACATTTCGTTGAATGAGTCATTGAAAACCTTTTAACGTTGATATCATTGGTCTGTTCTATGTAAATTTGGTAATGATTCAAAGGGGAAAATTGGACGTTTTTCCCATCAATTTTCTTCTTAGTCTTACACCTATCTGTCGTTAGGTGCAAGGCGGTGTTTTTCAATCTCTTTTTCGTGTTTATGTTTCTCTCCATGTTTTTCTATCTTGTGTCGGGTGTTTGATTTCTTCGCACGTGTTACTTTTTCTGCTTTGTCTTGTTACTTTTTTTCACTATATTTTTCCAGTTTTCCCTATTCCTTCATTTATCCTTTTGTCATTTTCCTATTGTTCTCAACTATTGTTCCAAGGTATTTATAACTATACATGTTCCAGTGCTTCGTCATGTATAGTCTTATGTTGTGTTCTTTGTTGTCTCTAGAAATCATGATTGTGTTCGTTTTATCTTTATTTATTTTTCTGTTGATTTGACTTAGTGCTCTATCTTTTAGATTATATTGTAGATTTTTCTCCGTTCCTATTAAGTTTCTTTAAATTTCCCTTTTTCCCACAATTCTCCATAGATCAAATGCCGTCTCTAGTCCGTATCTTTACTTAATAGTCTTTCGATGGTTCCTCTTATTATGAATATTAAATCATGTGTGCTTCTTCTTCTTCTAAATCCTTATTGTGCATTTTTTATTGTCATTCCAATTCAACCTCTCAATTTTCTATGATTCTAACTAAAACTTTTCCTGGTACATTTGACAAGGTGATATAATTGCCACAGTATCCTTATGCCCTTTCTTACACTGCTTAAAAATTGAAGTGGATGTTTATATATTTTATCATTTGAATTAATGTTTCAAGGTTCTACTAAATTTTATTATCATCGTATGTCAAACTATTGTAAATATGTATATGTTGGTCTATCATCTCTTCGACCATTTCCTTTTCTTTATTTGATATACTTCTTACGTTGCATGTTTCCAATCTCAGGTTTATAATTTTTTCTCTGTCTTCTCTCAATTTTGGTATTATTTGTCCTTTTTCGCCTTCTTGATATAATCGTTTATCCATATTCGTTATCTCTTTCCTAGTTGTATTTACCGTATACGTTGTTCTATTCGTATTTCTTTTGGTTAGTTTTTTGCTTGTATTCCAAACGTCTCTATTATCTGCAATTCTTCGGTCACCTTGCTCCACTTATGCCGTTTGTTGGTATTTTTTGATAGCTTATTTTTAATTCCTTTTTCTTCTCTCGTAATGCTTCTCAGTTGGCATTTCACCGTTTTCTCTTCCTTCGTTAAATCGCTGTCCATATATATTCTTGTGTTATAAATTTCCTTTTTGCATTCATTATGTCTATTTTCTTTTCGAATGTCCCCAATTCCACGTTAACGATTTGAAAATGATCCTTCCTGTTAATCACATGAGTTTCCTTTATGTCGGCTTGTATTTGTAGTTCCTACTTAAGAAATTCGACTACCTCTCCTGTATCTTGGTTTGCTTTCGTCTTTATATGATATTATTTTTTTTATTCTTATTCTGTTTTTCTTCTCTTTCCAATTTATTTTCGTATTTCACCATCGTTCCCATTAACTGTATCTTCACTGGTTCTCATCTTTTTCCCTTCTTTTTCATTTCATTTTTTATTAGCTTAATTTCCTCTTTTAACTCGTCCATGCCCTGTTTCGGTTCTCTCATCATCTGGCTCATCATTTCATTTGTTTCCTCCATTTTAGCCTCTTCTTCTTTATCTTTTCTATTTTGTGCAGTATGAAAATTTTGTTTATTATCTATATCTTTCATCTTCTATTTTTTTCGGTTCCGGTGACTCAGCACACATAATTATGCCATCACGTACCACAATAAAGATTTGAAAGAATTTATGTTAGTTAAATTAATTACAACTGACGGTTTCGATAAAAGAAGTCACAGTAACCTACCTTCTCAAAATGATCTGTATTTTACTAATAATTTTTTGAACATAATCTGGCTTTTCCACAGAAAAAGAAATATATCCTAAACATTCTGAACGTACAGCACTTTTACACACTATTTTATATAACTGGCAATAAAGACGAAGTAAACAGTGCCTTTCTTTTATCTTGAACACGTGTCTCAAAGTTTTTGTCACTAAAAAAATATTCCTCCTAATTTAAGAACCAGTACAAGCAAATAAAAGGTTATTGAATTTATAAAAGGATGGGTCTATTGTGATCAATTGTTCGTCATGTTATATGTACATATGTAACTTAATATATAAACGCAGTACGTACTATATTTTAAAAATAAAGATTGAAAGAAAACAAGGAGAATCGTTGTATCCTATATATTATTTTTAAATGTCTTTTTTTCACAAGATAATAAAATACAATACCACCAATATATTCTTTTCCCCTAGAACGTGTCAAGTGCTTGCTACCAATTAATGTATCACTGTGTTGTACTTGCATAAGTCGCAAGGATTGAATCTATTGGTTTTTGCACCCACGAATCATATTGCCTCTCGTTTGTTTGTTTACTTTATATATTTATTTCATACCGGACGAGTTTTTGCCCCGGACAACTTTGTTTACTCTCTAAGAAAAACCACGATCACCAACAAAAAACCAAAATTTCTTTAAATTTATACAAAACTATTCACAAAACTGTCTGCACAGCAATCAGCGTATGCAACGAAACTGGATATTGCTCGAAAATTCAGATTAAATATCAGAACTCTGACACGCATCTGTCCGCTCTCGACTACGGCACACGTAGCAATCTCAATTTTCGAAATTATAATAAACATTTTACAAGACGCCCTAGATTCATTAAAACCAACGTGCGGTTTATGATAAAACACGAACATATATTTTACACTATTCTCATTTCTGTTCCTCAGTCTGGGACCGCGGTGCTATTGGGGTAGAATACGAATGAAATTGAAACCTACCGGATCTTTACCGGGTGCTCGCCATTCCACAAACGTGTTTAGAATATTTGCATTTATACAGCCTTGTACTTATACAGGTATTTTCTGTAACATTGGCCGTATTGTACAGGCGATGGATCCTATCTTTATGTATATGGAAACCGATGGATCCGCTGTTTGCAACGCTGTGCGCGTATGTTGTTATACTATTATAACTGTGTAAAGTACTATCTATATGCGTATACTGCCGTCGATGGCTTGTTTGCAACAATAAAACGCGAGCAAATCACCATTTTTAATTCCGGCTTTGTTTGCTCCATGATTTAAAACCTTTTTTCGTGTTTGCTAAAGTACAAAAGCATTTACACGGAGAATATTTGAAATGGTGCTTATGGTAAGTCAGCCGTACTGACATGAACGTTATTGTTTCTATAAACAAAGGGGTATTAAACTAACTAATACTTTTTCTATGTTTTGTTTTATGTTTTCAATTTTATTGCCTAAATATTTCAATCGAAATCCATAAGCAAATTAAACTGTCAAAATGCAACGTCATGAATGATAAGAATGGAATGGTTTTATTATTAATGCTCCTAATGCATTTCCTTCAACCAAACTGTGAACGTATAAAACTAAAATGAGATAGGTTATTATGCAAGTGGGGTGTGGAATTTAGGAATGTAGGGTCAAAAGCTATTTTGTAGGGTAAAGAAATAATTTAACGCCGTGTTCCTGATATACTAGCAACAGCTCTGTTATCTAATGGACGTTTAATGCTAGGCCATTATATACTTTAGGAATGGTTAAATTTTAATGTACGATTAATTTTTGCTAAACAGGGTTTACTGTTTGCCCTGAAATGCTTGAAATAGAAAGGTTACTTTAAGAATAACAATTTTTTGCATTAGCCAGAGTGCAAATAATGTAAATAGAATTGTTTTATGATTAGGTATTTAGTAATTCTGACTTATTGAAAGTTTAAATTCCTAAATGCATCAATATAAAATGAATAATTAGTTAAGGAAACCTTTCCTACATTCCCTTAAGGGAAATGTACTATAATTCCCGAGTTATTATTAAAAAAAGACATTACAATCTTTTATATCAAGTAACCAAAGAAGTTCCTGTTTTTTTTTTATATGTGTAGAAGAAACAATAATACATTATACATCATCGAAGCAATTGCCATCATACTCAATGACGTTTTGCCGACGTGACATCAATTTTTGTATGCCGGTTTTGTAGAACTCTATAGATTTTAAATCAAAAAATTTACGAATTGTGTTTATTACTTCAACTCGAGTTTTGAACTGTCTATGCTTCATTCAGTTGCCAAGAGACAAAAAATGAGTAATCACTTGGCGAAATGTTCACAGTATAAGTTGGCAGTGATGGTTTGACCCCTTTTCAAAAACTCATAATGGACAATTCCTTCTGTTGTCCACCAAACACACAATAAAATCTTGTTTGGGTGCAAGGAAGCTTTGGGAGTGTGTGACCGAATCAGTAAGCGATAACCAATGATGCGAAGAATTTTAGTGCAATATCCACTTTTCGTCCGGGGTTAACAATCGATCAAAAATTGATTCATTATGGTTGCGTAAAATATTTGCCGAACAAATGGTAAGATGACTTAATTTGTTATCATTTGACAATTCATGTGGGACTCATTTTGATTGACTCCCACCTGTTTCCTAGCTGATGAAGGTGCCAACGAATAATTTCATCACTCACATTGAACCTTTATACAAGTTCTAGGCACATTGTATTGGAATTTTCCTCCACAACCTGTTGAATATCCTCGCTGCTAATGATCTTCGGTCTCAGCTTCATCGGTCAAACTGAGATCAATATTTGTAGAGTCGTCTTAGGATCTGCGGCACTTAACAAAGCTTAAAAACACTCCAAACCGCATAAATATGTACAAAATGAATACGTATTTCGGCAATGAAGTTGCCATTCTGAGCAGTAAGCAGGTAGCAGACGGCTACCCGTCTTAATTGAACGGTTATCTGTTATAAAGGAACGGTTATCTGTTATAATCGAACGGTTATCTGTTATAATTGAACGGCTACCCGCTGCAATTGAACAGTTATCTGTTACAATTAAACGGGTGGCTGTTATAATTCAACGGCTACCCGTTGCAATTGAACGGTTGAGATGTGCTCGGACTCCCCTATCTCTACCCCACTCCTCATGAAATCCAAGATGGCGGAAATGTGAATTTAGACCTCCTGTGTAAACCTTATGGGATTTTGTGCCAGAACCAACATAGCTATTCTACTCTAGCCCAAACATTTTAAGTGGTTTTTATGACATTTTAACCATTGAGTTTCTTCAAACGCAAACGATAATTAAATACTTTGTTACAGCATGGATGGCAATGATTTGTGCTACGAAGTTGTGCGAAGAGCCATCGCTGGATTCGTTTATAGTGAAGCTGTGGCTAGGTGAGTAGTAACTATACCGTGAAATCACGTTGAGAAGACGTTTTTCTATCCACCAATCGTCTGCGCTCCCTTAGAACCAAACTTTTATAGCGTTTACCATTTCAACAATATCAAAACGCCACTATCGTAAATCAACCAGTATTTCGACCCCGTGTCCGCTCATAAACGTCATTTCTCATCGATCCATTTTCGTCCGCAATTATATCACCGTTGATGATAACGGAAAATGTGAAACCGTTCCGGCCAGTTTCAATTTTAGAAAAGCGTCGACGAGATTGGCGGCGTATACCTATATACCTGGTCACCGGGGCAAGTACGCGATTCTCGTTATATGAACGGGATGAAACGAACACGGGATGGGAGTGTAACCGATCCAATTAAAATTTAATTCACGAACTGCTTCAATTTCAGCTGTCAACTGCAAGTCCGCTAAGCACCTAATAGTGCTAACGGGATTTTCGTCGCGTCTTTTTCGCCGCACACAAATGCGCAGACACAGTTTGTATCAGAATCGGTATTCGATAATAATACGGTCACAACAGACCGAGCGATTTTCGCGATGTAATAAGCCGCGTTTAAAAGACACTGATTTCGATAAAAGAAAGTACCTGTTATTTTTATGCGTGGTGAATAGGCGGAACGCCTCAAACTTTACTCACCAATGTTATCCGATTTTTATTTGTTTTTGAGTTATAACTTCAGATATGCTCCGTAGATGAAGCATATGAAGCATTGTTCTTGGCTCCAGTATTTATAAGTCGCCGATATAGTGCATCCGGAGCATCGACTTCATATTTTTTAAAAAATCAGCTCACACTAATGGAGTGAGGTCAAGAGACCTCAGCTCACCTCAAGGTCAATTAATAGGACGACTCCAATCAAACGTCTTCGTGAAGTCAAACGAAATGTGTAAGAGCTCCATAATGCTGATAATATAGTTGTGTAGTTCTTAATGGTGATTCAAATTCCGTTGAGAAATTTTTAAACTTGGGAGCAGTTTAAAAATTATCTGAAAAAAACTGAAAATTTTCATTTTCCTTAAAGTAAAATATCTTTGAAATTGCAGAAGATATGGGAAAATGCTTAGTATGAGAGTTATTTGCTTCAATTAGGGACATTTATAACTGATGTCAGAATAAAATTCATGATGGCGGTTCCGAAGATATTGGTAGCAACTTTCTTGGACGTGCCACTAGTATTCCTATTGCAAAAATCGTAGACAAACGTAATTTTTTTGACGTGATAACGTGGTGAAAAGAAAATCAAATAACAACATTCGAGTTTTTTTAACGTCTAGAATACACAATAGTAATAGACTTCCAAAGTTTGGAGCGTTGTTCCCGACTCACCTAGTATAGAACTTGAGGTCTTTGGTTTCTAAAGAATCGAATTGGACAACTTCCCATATTTTTTGTATGATTCTTATCTATACCAAGTTCAATAAAGAAAATATTCCTGCCAATGTCCGGCACGTACGTTCAAAAATAGTATATTAATATATTTAAAAATATATAAATATACTTCCGATTGTACAGTTCCAGGCATCCTCACGTACAGATAGCTGTTTCGGACTGCTTATCCCTCATCAGTGCACGTCGGAAGAATGCATGTCGCTCGTTCAGCACGCCGTGAATCCGCGACTGGCCGTTACATAGCTCTGTAGATATTTCGAAAGGGATGATCTAACGTAAAGTTGACGATACGGCGTACTGAACGAGCTACAGGCATTCTCCCGACGTGCACTGATGACGGATAAGCAGTCTAAAACAGCTGTCTTACGTGAGGATGTCTGGAACTTTGCAAAATTTATTTTTTGTAGTAAATACTGTTTCAAGATCCATCCAAATTTTAGCAAAAAAGTTAACTCATCGACCAGAACAATGTCTGACTTTGAAATACGTTTGGCGATATTTCGGATATTATCTTAAGGATAATATCCGAAAGCCTTTCGAGTTCCCTTCCACTTCACTTATTCAAACATAAAATGCGTACATTTTTCCGCCGTAAGTGCTTTGCACGTTATCTGAGATGATCTCAAAATTATTCAAGCTGAATTTGAAAGATTTAATTACGGAATGAATGGGTACTCTTTTCAAACGTAAATGTTATTGCAGTAACTAGTTGCTGGTACCTAGTAGGTTAACTCCATATTCACAAATATAATTAATCCCGTAAATTTTATATAAAATAAACCTTCAATATTTGTAGATTTTGCAATCTATAATGAAAAATACAGATATTTCATATTCACCCCAGCACACAAACTAAAATCTACCATAATCTTATTAGAACGGGGAATCCGTAGCAAAAGGTGCTTGTATTTGCAGCAAGGCAATAACAATAAAATATCACGTAGTGGATTTAGCGAAAGCAATTTTTATGGGGAGATTAAAAAGCGTTTGATAATCTCTGCTCGAATAAATCTCCTCTTTTAAATCCGTATTTTTTCCCACCAACGAAGCAGCCGATTCGTTTAGCTTAAACCGTAATTAAAACGAAATTCCGTGTTATTTACCACGTACGTCTTATTTCGCGCGGACCTTTTATAGTCTTCCCCGTGCGAAAGAAAAATATAATTAAGTGCACCTTTTACTGACGCCGCCGTGTCACTTACCGCCTCGCGTCGCTTTCTTTTCCCCCCATAAACGCGTAAATTATGCATACCCCATTCTGTTTTATGGACGTCTTCGCATTCTCATCTCTGCCTTCAACTTACTGCGTATACACGCCCGGATCGAATTTTCCAGCCATTACATGCGGCAAATTCTGGAGGCCCTGCGGTACTGCCACGAGAACGACATCATTCACAGAGACATCAAGCCGGAATGCGTCCTGCTCGCCACCAAGGAGAATTCGGCACCGGTCAAGCTGGGAGGGTTCGGTGTGGCCATCCAGTTGCCGGATAGACATTCCACAACTATGGTCGGTAAGTTTGAGATTAATCTCGGCGAGGCCACAATGGCCGTGATGATGATATCATATTGATTGGTACGAGGTGTCGCTTATTTCGATGTATTCGTGGAATTTTTCGTATCGTTGGATGTATTGCGGGAAAGTAGAGTGGAGAGGTTGGAATTGAGGGAAACGTAAATATTTATAAGAAAAAGCAATAATCGGGTTGTACGGCAATAAAGGAAATTGAATTGAGATGGCACGAATATCCGAGATGCTAGAATGTGTAATCGTTACGTGTTATTTCTATAAGTGTTTGACCCACGCGATCTTTTTTTTGAATTGAAGAAAAAATGTATTGCGCTTCAGAACCAAGTCGATCGATTCTGAGGCACAGAACATTTATTTAAAGGTGATTAAGCTGAATAATTCTTTTTATTCGATATATTTTAAGTGAAAATTCGATATTGTGAAACTACATCTACTATGGTTATTTCAATTCATACGATTTTATTCTCAGCAGATAGAAATGTCTATCCGCTGAAATGAAATAAGCACGCGCTTATGTATTCTAGACATTCTTCATTATGGTGGAGGTGCCGGAGGAGAGGTATGCTGTCGTGTGTAGCTTTCCTCCCAAGTCTATGCATCTTAGAAATGTAATAAACCTTTCTAAGATGCTTCAATATCTCTCCTGATAATAACTTCTTCAACAGAAAAAGTCATGATCAATGACGTAAAGTATAAATCTTCCTTGTGAATATATAGGTTGGTACACTCTTGGCGGGCAGTGCGAGCTAGAGGACGCGCACACCCCGCTAGAGTGGGGCGGCTACCGAATGAATCGCATATCTACTTTAAATTCCAAAAAAATAGCCTTTGGATTTCGTCGGCTCTCTACGTTATCTGAACATTCCAGATAAAAACAAATATAAAAATAAATAAAAACTTCAAAAGAATAACATATTTCAAACACAGTATGATATATTTTATAATATTTGTTGAACGGGAAAGATTGTATTTAACATATAGTTTGATATCCTTTTCAAATTTTATTTTTTGACAAATATATTTTACTAATCGGAAAATCCACAACACACATTGATTTAATAAAATTCGGGACATACGTTTCAAGAGCACGTCGGCTCTCATTGTCAACCAATTCCCGAATAACGAAAGTTATATCTAACATGCACGTTTAAAAAAGGAAATATGTACATATATCTCTATTTATGAACACACTTATCGTAATATATCCGAAAAAAATCTGCCTAACCCGAATAGCATGTAGTATTTATGAGCGTAGAGCGTGCAACATCTCTTTGTTGGCATTTAAGAAAAATATACAGGATGTCCCTTATCTTTCTCGGTAAAAATATTCATTAAGCTGGAATGTTCTAAAATTCCTTTTTCGCGATTTCGTAAGATAAAGATCGTGATCAAAGCGTCTTGTAACGTAGTTATGGTGGTGTCGTTCAGGTAGATTAGAAAGATATTTACGAACTTGTGAGACGGATTGAAGGATGAATAGCGCAGGAAGAGTTAGGATTTAATGGTTTAAGAAGTAAGGTTGGCAATGATCTCTGCCCCGAAGACGAAATATGTACTGAATTGCCCTATTTTGCAGTTTAAAAATGGTATTAAAATTGTATAAAGTACAAGTGCCCCAAAAGGGCATAGCGTAACGAAAAGGACAAAGTAAGTGATTCGAGCAGAGGGAGGATTATGCTCCCGCCTAATTGCAAAGCACGCAGAAGGCAATTTTTTGGCGAGGGAGTCGATATGCAGAGACCATCTAAGGGTGTCATCAACAATAAGACCCAGGGATCTGACAGATGGAACTGTATTGATAGTCTCATCTTTAAAAACACATTGTTGTTGCAGTGCACCTTTATACGGTAGAATCACGTTTTTTACTTTATTATAGTATAGGCAATTTGAATTGCACCACTTTTTGATGATGGTTAAATCGCTGGATACAGCCGATTGTAGGTCTACATTGTTAGGGCTGTTCCAAGTGATGCTAGTGTCGTCTGCGAAGAGACATACATAGGTGCCCGCTGATCTTTAACTTGATGATGTCATTGATGAATAGAAGGAAACGTATTGGACCAAGCACTGAGCCCTCCGGAACGCCAGAGTTAATTTCCATACACGATGAGGAAGATCTATTCGCTCTCACGATCTGTTTCCTACTGAAACGGTACGATTTGAACCATTCCAGAGGAGTACTACGAATCCTATAGTAAGATAATTTTTTTATTAAGATGTCATGACTGACACAGTCAAGGGCGTTAGAAAAGTTCCAGAACACAGTTGCTTATGTTTCTTATGTTCCATACCTTCTTGAATTAAAGCTCAGTAATTTGATAAATTCTCTAAAAGGAAGGCGTCATTTAGCGTAATACCTTTGTTTTTAAATTGTTTTTGGACTGATAATTTGGTCTTGCAGGGAGTTATAAAATTTCGATCATTTTAACGACTTTTTATAGAGCATTCCTTGGGTGTTCCTTATTCAAGATTTTTAAAATTTAGGAATACAATCATTTTTTTTGTTTTAAACGACCACACTTTTGATACTATTTTTTTTTGATGTTGACGAAGTTTTATTTCCTGAAATCACTATGCAGAAATATTCTGTATGTACTTTTCATTATATTACACTTATGAAATGCTGGAAATCTGATGGTAAATCTTTCTACTCACACCATATTTGTCAAACCTAATACAAAAGTGGCTTGGGTTCTAGTCCTCCTTAAAAGAGAATTTGACATTTTGACTCAGTTTGGTATATCACGTACTTTCCACTTGGCTTAGTACGCCTTCACGAAAACTTTTTAATCCCACCAGGCTGTACCACTATTTTCTAATTGGCGAAGTTTGCTTTTGGTTGTAGTAAAAGTACTTAATATGCAAATAGAACGTCGCTAGCTTGAAATCCAACGATGCGCGAAAATTCCAACGATATGCTAATTAAAGAATTTAGTTTGGACCTTAGTTTAAATATTTATACAAAACTATTACACCCTGGATACACATATGTAGCACGTAATTAAGCAGTAAGTATATAAACGTTAATAACCCGTATGTAAAACAGCTTTTTTACGAGAGGAACCGATCGCAAAACGGCGATGGATTTGCGTAGTTCCTTTCAATATCCCGGCAAGGTTGTTTTTTAAATCAATCGATGTGTGTATGTATATTATGTATGATTTCATGTGTATGTGTTGATGTGATACAGAATGCCTAGTGTCAGACTTCCGGACCAACCTCAGTCCACTGGGACAGCAATACTTGAAGTCTGATAGAGTTGGTAAGCTTCTCACTCGGCAGATCTGCTTACTCGCATTCGCACGCTCTGATTTTTTTTTACCTAATAACCACCGACCGGATCATTTTATGAATGAAAACAACGCACATACAGGTTGTTTCGAAGTTGTATGGTGTCACACACCAGTAAAACGTTCATAATTAAGAGTTAATGGTCGCATACCCTTTCGGAACACCCAGTATATTAAATTTTTTTTCCTACTATTTTCATCGTTTATAATATAATTCTGTATCGACCGAATATAATTTCTATATGCTCCCAAGTACATACATACAGGTTGTTTCGAAATTCATAATTAATAGTTAATGGCAGCGTGTCCTTTCGGAACACCCAGTATATATTTTTTTCTACTATTTTCATCGTTTGTAATATAATTCTGTATTCTCCGAATATGTTTTCTGTATGTGGACGAACACCGTGTTTGTCTTTCTGTGTCCGTTTACACAACCCCGGCTTCCAGTTAATCGTACTTATTTTTGTTCGTTTTGTTTTTGTTTTTAACCAGTAATTTTGTCCCGTTTCTTCGTATTTTGAGTAATGGCGATTGCTTGTATCGATTTTGATTTGCATTTCATAATCGCACTTTGGGATGTCTGATTATTTCAGGGAATTGATTTTGTGAATTGAAAATTATTTTGATAACTCCCATTGCACTAAATGCATATCCAAAGATGAAATGTTATGTCCATAATACTATTATATAGAAATTGCTCATAAAATTTCCCATAGTTTTTTTTTGTAAAAAAATGGCTCTCATTAAATACAGGGTGACACATTAGTGTGGTAAAGCTCGATATATCCGTTGTCATATAAAATACCAAGAAAAGTTATTTACGAAAATTGTAGACAGTCTTAAACTTAACATTTAAGAATTATTTTCGTACATACAGGGTGTTTCATATCACCACGGTGAACCAAACCTACGTGTTCTGAAATGGAACAGCCTGTATCTTATTTAGGATTTAGATTGAGCAGTAGGTAAACTATACGGGTTCGTGACCACTTTCAAGGCCATTTTCTTATGGGGCTAAAAAAGTACTTTTTCGTCATCTTGGATTTTATGAGGAGTGTGGGAGGGATGGGGAGGCAGGCGATCCCACGGAGTTCCCCCAGGTCCGCGGATGGGGTTCATACGGAGACGCTATCCACGAGCATGTCTCAATGTGTTTGTGGGGAATATTTTCACGGTCAACAAAGTACATATGTTGTAACAATGTTCTTGCATCAGAGTAGTACAATTTTTATTTTTCATATTGCTTATTTCACAACATTCTACGCCGCATAATTTTAAACAAACGAATTGATGTCTGGTTGGCTGTAATAGGAATTTATTGAGTATTTCACACTTTTATACAACACATAATTTGGAACAAAGGTTTCTTTGTGAGAATGATTCATCAGCAAAAGTGCACGTGGGCGAAAAGGAATGCTTCGCGTAAACAATTTCCTTGCATCGGAGTACTACAATTTTTATCTTTCATATTGCGTATTTCACAACATTCTACGTCGCATTATTTTAAACAAAGGAATTGATGTCTGGTCGGCTCTAATAGGAATTTATGGAGTATTTCACAATATTATACAACACATAATTTGAAACAAAGGTTTCTTTGTGAGAATGATTCATCAGCAAAAGTGCACGTGGGTGAAAAGGAATGCTCCGCGTAAACAATTTCCTTGTATCAGAGTAGTACAATTTTTATCTTTCATATTGCGTATTTCACAACATTCTACGCCGCATAATTTTAAACAAAGGAATTGGTGTCTGGTCGGCTCTAACATGAAGTCATGCAGTATTTCACAATATTAAACAACACATAATTTGCAAGAAAGGTTTCTTTGTGAGAATGATTCATCAGCAAAAGTGCATGTGGGCGAAAAGGAATGCCACACACTTCCAATGTACAATTTCATTGTATTATATAGCTTGTTTCAGAAGTTATGGTCAATTTTATATAAAAATCACTGTAACTTCATGGTTGTGTATATTGCAAACGACACAGCCTGAAATTTTTTTTACATGCATAGATTTTTGATATTCGTGCAGTTTTAGAGCAGTGGCATTGTTTCAAAATTAAAAAGAATACATTAATTTTTCGATTATTTTAAATGATTCTTGGATAGTTCTTTCTTCAAAATATGATTATAGCTTGAGGATGCTTTGGTCAATTCAAATTTTCCAATACTTAATCTAACAGTATGAGTAATAAACCATGTAAATGTAAAAATCAATAAAAAACAATTGTCATAAGGAAAAAAGAAAACACTGTGTCCCAACGCAGAGTATTAATAAAACGGCTTTTTTATTCGAAAAATGCGAATAAAACAAATATACACAATACGTTTTACTAGAGCTTATACTTCTTTTTTGTCCTGCGAGATTCGAAGTTAACGTCGACCAGCCCGGCAGATAAGCGAAACATTGTCAAGAAATCTATGTGCTATAAATAAGCCTTGTCGGAGATCCGTGGAATATATTATCGAAACACCCCAGTAGGCGTGTATACCTTCTTCAACCCGATACGTTTTTTGCGTACCCTTTACGACAGCTCTATTTTGAAGCAGGTGGTTAATAAACGTAACGGATGATGTTCTCCCTATACATTTCTCTTCTGATACTCTTGGGATAACAAATAAAATATCCAACTTGAAGTGTTTGTATATCTATTTCTTGTGTTTCCTTTTTATCACTAGGTAAGAATAGAATTAAATAGAAAAGTATTGAAATTTGAGTTCTTACAAAGACCCTCTTCAAAATAACGATTTTCTCCTGAAAATTAATTTGATTATCATTGTATGGGTCGACATCTCTACTTATCTTCTCTTCCGTAAAAGCGCTTCCGAACTGCTAATGGTGCGAGGAAATAGATTTTCCCAACAAAATTTATATTTACTGAAGATGTCTAAAACCTTTCATCATAAATGACATGTAGGATTCCTTTAAAGTCGTTGCAACTTTTGCGAGGATAAGAAAGACCAGAACTGACCCTATAATTTGATGGTGGCAATGTTGATGGACTATACGCAGCTCATAATTACATTTAAAGCCAAAAATTGTATTCTGATGTATGCGCGAGATAATGGGAGATCTTTTTTAAATTCTTGGAATTTGTTTGGAGAAAACATTAATTTAAATTTGTTAAAAGTAATAATACGAAAATATGTTTTCCTGTCATCTTTTTAACAGTTAACGGCAGTACATAACGGCAAAGCTTTACAGAAGACAATTTGTAATTTATGATTCTGAAAAGCCATTGTGTTTTTGGAGATAAATTGGAGAAGGATTTGATTCTATAAAACAATCGCAGAGTGTGTATCTAACTACAAAGTTCAAGAATGGCAATGAGTTTAGTTAGTGTAGTTTCCACATTTCATATTTTATTTTTTATTATAGTGGATATGAATTGGTCGAACGTAAAAGATTTTCCAATAAGCGCGTCAAATCTTTGAATTAAAATATGATAGTGGTAACATTGTTTATAATGTGAATGTTAAATTTTGGCGGCTGTGTTCAGAATGCTGCGGCAAGTTAATATAGAAAAATATTCCATTCAACAGTCCGTGGAAATTATTAGCATTTACCATAAAAAATGCTTGTGCGGTTCGAAAAACTCTTCGTGAACAACATGCTCGACCAACCTAATGCTTCATTTATTGTTTAGTTGAAAATTTTGACCAAACTGGGCCAGTTCCAGATTGGTCTACAACTCCGCCCGATTAGAGGAGAACTGAACACGTCGTTCGTACGAATTCGACTATTAGACTTGCCCACTGGAGAAAGCATCTTGATCTTCATCTGAAGGCTTATAAATTTCAATTAACCTGAAAATTGAGGCCTGCTGATCAAAATTTGCGTCGAATTTGAAGTAGGAAGGTCGATGAAAACCCACCTCTTGCGATAGCAGTTTTTTGAAGGCATGGTTTCGAAAAATTGTGAATTGGGCAGCAAGATCATGATATATCTGGTTTACCCAAATAAACTACGGACAATTCCCAACGTTAAACGGAACATTCAAGGCACCATTCAAAAAATATTTCATGCGATACGTGTAAAAAAGTAATTTGAAGATTGGGTGTCTAAAATACTGTTACGGTCCAATTTGAACGCAGCGCGCTATCCCCACTTTAAACAAGCGGAAGTAATGAGTCACGTCAAATATAGCTTCGAACCCCTGCAGGATCTACCGTTAATTGTCGACCCGATCACGCGACAACCATCTCACCAATAAGAATATGACAAATAGGTCGCGCCCTATGTGACGTCACAGCATGACTTCCGGCCTCTTCGCTAAAAGATCATCTTGTATCGAACGGCTTGCTCTACAGTCGCTTTGATTTTCAGTTCCTAATGAATATCAAATTTTCTGAGAGTTAAGTTGAGTTATTGTGCGGAAAAATATAACCACGTTGTGGGGAAAAACCCACAGGATCACGAATTAATTTCGTACGCCTTGTTGGGATTAAGATAACTGAATTCATACAACGACTGGATCAGGTACGTCGCCATTTTAGCTACAGATTGCATGTTGCCGGAAGTCATGCTGTGACGTCACATAGGGCGCGACCTATTTGTCATATTCTTATTGGTGCGATGGTGATCGGATCGGCAAACTACGGGATATCTTCGTGGGGTTGGAGGCTAACAGGATAGATTTTGTTATTTCCGCTTGTGAAGAGTGGGATAGCGCTCTGCGTTCAAATTGGACCGTAACAATACATTCAACTGAGGTGAACATTTGAATGGCATTAATTATCGATTAATACTTTAATATTTCTGTATCACCGTACTGAGTGCACGGAATGTAGATTGTGGTCACGATAGTGACTTTGTAAGATCTAATCTTATATTGAAGGGTAAATAGTAAATACCTGGTCTATAAAAACTCTGCGAATCCGTATATTGAGTATGATTGAGTAATTAATTTTCCCCATTTGACATATCTGAATAGGTAACCCCAATTCTTTTAAGAATCTACTTCTTTTGTAATTAATATAATTAAATAGAATTTAATTTTACCAAATTTTGCTGGTTTACGTGAAGATATTAATCTTGTCCCTCACCTCCCCCCTAATACCGCGACCTTCCCCGCTAGGTCGACGCATCTCGCGGTCAAACGGAGTGGCGCCTTAAAAATTTCGTCCGCCCTTAAAGGTAACCCGTGCGTTCCTCACCGGGTGAGCTGGCTGGGAGGGCGTCCGATCGAGGTACGGTCCATGGTGGGGGAGGCTATTGATATCCTTAATAGCAGAAAGATTGGGGACGTGACAATTTTTGAGTCGTATCTTTAAAATAAAATAAATGTTTTATTTTAAAGTTCTGACACACTTATTGGAAAACCTTTTTTTTTTTTGAAACAAACAAAAGAAATATTTCTTACAATTTTATTTGCCTGGTTTCTTTCACGAGTGACTGGATTGCATATAATATTCAAAAAAAAAATGGGATCAAAGTTTGATTAGTGTAGCGTAACCGTCAATATTGAATATACCTATATACATTTCCCGTTTTGTGTTTATTTACTTATTGCTTTTTTTGTACGATATGTTTACGTCACGCATGCCAGACATTCTTATTCACTTCATGCCCTTTCCTCCTCTCACCGCTTCCCCCCGATTAATCGAAAACAAAAGAATTTCTCTTTCTTTGCTTCCGTTCGCCGACCACGTTTCTCCCGATTGTCCTTCTAAATAAGGAACGTCTGCGCGTTTTTCGCAGGTCGCGTGGGCAGTCCGCAGTTCATGGCGCCGGAGGTCGTCGAGAAGAGACAGTACGGCAAGGCGGTGGATATATGGGCGGCCGGGGTCCTCCTGCACATCCTATTGTCGGGAACGATGCCCTTCCACGGCACGGGCCGAAGGCTAATGGAGTCGATATGCCGAGGAAAACTTCACGTAAGTTTCCTCATTACCGTGTTTTGCCGCGACTCTAATGCCCCGAGTTTTATCGCCGGTGTGTGTGTAGCGGACTCTTAGAGATGGAGCAAGGAAATTCGAGTTTTTCCTCCCATGAATTTGTTATTACATGTTAACCTGGAAGCGCTCGAAGAAATTACGAACTTGGAAGGACGACCGTTAGTACGAGATGTGAAAAGAGATACAAAAGATTTACCATTTCTCATTAAATATAATGAAGTATTGACAGAAACGATTTATTCCGAAAAAGTTCGATCGTTGCACTATTGTACAACGATCTATTGTATTGCAGTTAAGGAATAAATTGATTTTTCGTTGTAGACATTACAAAATCATTCGAGAAGAGACCTCTTGAAGTCGATGTATGCATGTGTAAATAGCAAAAATTCATAAGTTTTAGTCGAAAAACCACATTGAGAAAAATACATTGTAAAATTTAACATTTAAAATTAAAGGGGGGGTTGCGTCAATGTGCGATAACATTGACGCAACCCGCCTTTAATTTATTATTGAAATGTGTGATAGATTTTTACCACTTTTTTATTGTAAAACGTTGGTAGTGAGTTTAAAAGTAAGGAATAGTTGAATGTATTGAAATATTTACAACGAAAATCGCAATATGGGCGCCTTATTGTATATTTTACATGAGTGAATGGTAAAAATTATGATGGTCAATTGTAGCACAGTTAACATGACTGTAATGTTAAAATTACATAAATATGAAATCAAAGTAGCTATTAAGGTGAATGCAGTTGCCAAATTTTCGATACATTTATTTGGCATACTTCTAAATACAAATGATATATAAAGCTCTATCTCACAATAGATTGTGTGATGTTACCACGAGCTAACATCAACACTTTTTGTGTATTTTATCATTGGATAAGCTTGATGTATGCTGACCCCAATAACAAGTCTGACTACAATTTCAGTAATATTTACACCAATTGGATTACGACTCCTTATTGTAATTTTGACAATAATATTTTACAATTAAGTAATAAAATTCCTTATTTTTTTCACACTTCATTTTTCCATTTTTCTTGATTTTTTAAATGTTTATAGTTTTTGACATAATTCTTTTTTTAATCAAATGAAATCTTAAAAATCAATCTAATTAAGAACTGATTATTATTACCCAAAGATGATAAAGCATAAAATCAGAGGACAAATAGCCAATGAATTATGCACTAATAAAACTGATTTGGTTGAGACAGTCAAATTTTGGTTAGTCCAACTAAAGTCTGTGTTTAAATACGAGCAAACAAATATCATGTTGGTTGAAATAAATAATTTGGTTGGTCCAACATATATTTTGTTAACTTAAACAAATGTAATGTTATATTCAAATGTACAGTGATAGCAATTATATAAAATAAAAAAAAAACAATTAATTAAACAACTTTATTTGTATCCACCTTAATTTAGTTAAGACAAACAATTTTTCTCAGTTGAATGATATATTATTGCATTAAATAAAATAAGTGATCAATAAGCAGCAGGCACCTCTCCGTCGTACACCGATGAGGGTTACACCTGACGCGGCGAATAGATGCAGTGTCGGAAATTGGGTAAATGCATTGCCCGGCCCTGCATCTCTTTACCGGGTCAAGTATAGTATCTGTGCGTTGGGAGTGTCTGTTGCTATATAATAACAGGTGTTGTGTGGCCCCAAAAGTATATTTATATATTTTTGATGTATTTATATACTTGGTGATAAATAGTTATAGTTTATGTGACCAAAGTATGTCCCTTTGCCAATGACAAACACTGCCAACAAAAAAAAAAAGCTTCTGCACCGTCCTTTCCGAGATCCCTTGTCTTACAGAAAATGATCTTTTTCAATGATAATTTTTCAATAACCTGAGATCTTTTTGATTATATTCTAATAGTTATCGACAAATTTCTTATTGCAACACACGAATAATATCTAATTCAATAGGAATATTAGTATCGCGCAATAGATCATAATACATAGGTGCAAAAATATTATACTTACAGCACACGTGAAATATTTGATATTATTTCTTGGATGTAATTATCTTTTGTTTCTTATCCACATTCGAAGTCTCACGTTTCGTTAATATAGAAATCAATTATTGTATAAAAGAAATCATATGTTTACTTAATTTGTTCGTACAAACATTAGATATATTTAACTCAAATAAATGTATGGTTGCATCAACCGTCTTAAAATTCTGAAGTTAAGGCAATTCAATCAAATAGTTACTCCAAACAAATTTCCTTTAACAAAATGAATTTACTTCACTTGAACATACCGGCCTATCCGTGTAAGAACTATTATTAGAGGGAGTATACGTAAGCGAGATGCAAAGTATTTTTATTTTTCCTTTTTTCATTTTTTCTTAATTTAATATTTATACTTAAATCCTCTGGTAGCGTTATGCGTCCTTATTAGATAGTTTTGGTTATCCACAAAGATAATGTACTATACTTACTAGCAAAAAGCTATGTACAATTAGCAATCCTCTTGTTTAAAAATAGATTCATGACTGTCGCACACTAAAAATAAACGCCTCAGATACTTACCGGTTGTTTTTATGTAACCTACATGTTGGATACATATTTGGATAATACTTTATTGCTTTTTAATTGAAATGGAGGTAATTGTCTAAGTCTTATCCTTTTGTTATTTATAATTAGTTGTATACAACAAAATCTAGGTGCGTGTATATACTCATATTCATATTTGATTTGGGAACGAACGATTAAAAATTTGTTCATTAGTAACTTTGTCATTGATAGTTCAGGTCGAAGTAAAAAATTTGATATGCATTGGAGGTTGTAGGGGTAAAGATAGCAAAACGCTCGTAAGCAACCCATGCAAAAAACCGACTATCTTTTACCCAGTTAGATAAGAGTTAGGACGTATAGTTATCGCAACGAAACAGCCGAATTTTGTCAGTGATAAGGTTAAAATCATACCAACACAACTTCACATTTAGCAAATGCATAGTAAAGATAAATATAGTGACATTTCGTCCGCATACAATTTCTTCAATTAGAGCGTTGCCAGTTACATACTAAGTTGTAAGGTAAGTTGGCAACGCACTTACTTGGCATTCTATTTATTGTTGATGGTTTTCGTAATTCTTTACTATAATCTATCTATATATCTGTTAAATCATACGATATGCTTTGCAATGCTGTGACATGTCATGAAACGACTAAATGTCAAAAGCCGGTTGTTTAGTTGAGAGAACTATATTCGTATAGAAGCCGAACTACTTTATACTTTATTCTTGATTTGTTGTAGTAGTATATGTTTTATTTATAGATACCTGGCATTTATAATTATATTGTAAAATGGGTAATTCGAAAAAAAACTCGTAGTCAGAAACACAATATCAATATTTATTTATCTCCATAAGAACTACAACGCTAAGCAACTCTGTCGCCATCCAATACGTGCTCTACACTCCCTTTTTTAATTTCTTTTGAAACAGTTGCTATTAAAGCTGTCCAGTCATTGAGGATATTGTTTCAATTCACTGAACAATGGCACAAATCCAAGTAATTATATTGTAGTTATTGACTTTATTTCATTGAATGAAAGTTAAAAAAACGAAAACTTTAGTAACCCACACCATAGGATCCTTCTAATAAAACACGATACAATTTTTTTTTCAATTTTCTATTATCCTTTCTAGTTGGATTCACCTCCATGGGAACTTATTAGTGATAATGCCAAAGACTTAATACGACAAATGTTAAAAGTAGATCCGAAAGAGCGTATAACGATACAAGACGTGCTAACGCACACGTGGCTAAGGGTATGTTCCGAAATACTTCGTCCCAAATATCATTCTAATCTAACTACTTTCCTTTTTTTCCCGACGAGTAGGATAGAGAGAAAGGCCTCAAATATCACCTGATCGACACTGTGGATGAATTGAAGAAATTCAACGCCGGCAGGAAACTCAAATCCGTCATCCTAAGTGCCGTGAACTCCAGTAAATGGTACCCGTATGACGAGTCCAACGTGGATAGCTACTCGGACTTTGGCGACGACGAAGTCACATCGTGCGGTGAGTAAATCCTCTTTTGCGTGGCGCTAAATCGTTTGACGGTCGGTCCTCTGTCTTTTTTAATGTTTCACAATTTTATGACGTCACGCAGTGAATTTTTAATGACGTCATTACTTAAATACCTAGTCTGGCTATAAATTCTCGCGCGTAAAACTTCCAAATTGCCACAATAATCCCGGTACATGCGGCGATATATGAGCTTTTGTATTATTAAAATGACCTTGCTGCTTTTACTCAATGTATGTGGTTTTTATTTTGCATTATATGCACGCATTACATACACGTACATATGTGTACTAGTATACATAGAGGTAAAGTTATTTCGTTTTATTATTAGAGATACAGCTTGCTTTTCATTTTATAACTTAATATAACTAAGATGATTTTACGCTTCGAGAGGTTTTTGTATGGGGGAGATGTTCAATTTCCATAACCTATGGTGCGTGGAAAATTCGCGTGCTAAAATATAGGGGACTTATTTATAGTTTCACGCAACGATCGAAGACGATACAACGACAAAGCAAATAAATTTGAAGGAATGAGGCTGGCTTACTATATAAAATTAAACATTCTCTTCCGATGACGTACCATCATCTCTTAAAATCTTACGAAAATGACAGAGAATTTAGAGTTGAAATATATGAGAGCATGTAGACTTCGTAATTAAATCAGGGGAGCCACAGGGCAGTGTCATCGATCCCCTGGTATACGTACTCTAGTCTATGTACCTCCCAATAACCGGAAATACAACTATGGGAACATTCTGAGGGTAATCCCTGCACCCAGACTATAACAAATATAAAAGTGGAAGATCAAAATATATGAGAGTAAATCTACGCAAGTCAACTTTACCTTGTGTACTTCCAAAATCAGAAATCGCTGGAAACAACATTGATCTCAGGTTTTACCGACCTATTTCCATCCCCCTCGTAATTTCAAAAGTATATGAAGAACTACTCAAAGAGCGCCTCTGGAGTCATTTAAATGGCACACATATTATTGGCAACCAACAATACGGATACCTTAAGAGCATGTCTACTATTAAAGCGATTTGTGAGCTGGTCAATGTAGTACTTGAAGGATTTGACAAACTGAAGTCTACATCAAGTCTACAAGTTTATTGCACCTATCTAAAGCATTTGATAGTATCTGTCATTACGTTTTGCTTTACGTTAGCACCCTTCTTATTCGCCAATATTTACTTTGAAAATTCAGCAGCATTGCAACTGCTACTTTATCCCAATCGTTCCTATTATAGCAGTTATGAACTTGAGTAAAACCTGTCGTTCCGTAATGTACAATACTCACTGCATGGTGTAACAGCAAACCAATTTTAATCTGAAGCCAGTTATAGCGAGCCTTGTCAATCAACGTGTTAGGTATTTACTGTTCCGGACGATTAAATTATAATTATCGGAGCAGACAAGCTTTCGATCCGAGCAAAATTGATTTTGTTGGAGCGCAGCGACTAGTTTCGAAGTTAGCTCAGCTCGTATTTACTAAATTAGATCGAAACTCGGCGAACAATAATGGCTCTTAAACTTTATTTTGGTTGTCGATGTTTTGTTTGTTATTCGGCAACTTTTCTTTTAAGCGATAATTCCTGCTTTGAAAGTTGTTTTTTTTTTTAAACATTTACAGACACCAAGATGAAAGTAATTATTTTAATATTTAATTTAACAAGTTTCTGTACTGAAACCTTTCACGCTGAAATATCGAATAAAATAATTGAAATATCTGTCAATATAGACAAATTGATCAAATGTAGTAGATATAGTTGTTGTGGAGGTACGTCAAATCCTAATTTATCAGGAGTGTTATTCTAATAAGAATATTATGCCATTTATAATATTCAAGGACGTTGCCAGCTGATATTACTAGGTATTATACTATTATATGCCAAGTGCAAGTTTCATTTGATAGCTCTGAACATGTTCATACATTTTCTAACCATGTCGACACCTTTATCAAAATCCTTAGACCAGTACCATGTCAGTAGCAGGAAGAGTGAGATAACCCGTAAATATTAATATTCATATGAATTGCTTTAGTTGAGCTGCTGACAATGTAAAATCATGTCGGTTTCGCATATTTTGTGCTGAACTCAACTATTAGATTCAAAATCTCTGAAGGTATCTTCTTTGTAGCTTCAGTGGACGATGGCGATGAAGAGTATTGTGCTTTGGGCTTTGACCAACAGGGAATATACTGTTTTGTCTTCAGCTTGGCTTTTCCCTTTCTACTGGTACCTGGCTCAGTTACAACAACGGACGACTGCTTATCATCTTCAGTTTCTTTAGCTGGAATGTATTTCGAACATACCGGCAATATCTCCTATATTTTGCTGCTCTATAAGAAGAGTATCATTTATATCCTTTTCATCTGTAAGAGTATCAACGGGCGGTGGAATATACACTGCATCTGTTTCACCATCTTCCACTTCAGACATATCTTCTAAAATAGCTTCCAATTCCCGAATAGAAAGTGCTCTTTTCATTTCATAACTTTCTGTACATTAGCTAAAACGTGATTTGGCCAACCTATTCTATTATATTCTTTAAGTTGTCTTAACATTTCATCTGTGTCTATCAACTTGATTATTAATTCTTTCCTTTCTTTACTTACTTTTACATTTTCAAGTGTATGTATGATATTTTGTACTTTATCCTGTCCCCAGCGCCATGTCATATATTGTTTATTAATAATGCTCTATTGTTATTATAAACCTTGAACTTTATTGTGGCTTATTGTATTCCACACAAGTATACATGTATTCACTGTCTTGAGTTACATCTTAACTGAACTGGAGTTAGTTATACATGTGGTCTATTACAAATTCTACATCTATAACGGGTAAACAATGTGTACTCCTATTAATAATTTAACTTAAAAGAAACAACCAACGCTCTGAAAAAAGTACCGCTTCCGCAGCTTCGTATTCAATCTAAACATAAACAGTCTTAAATATCGCACCACTATTCACCGAGGGAATATTATATCGAGAACGGCAAACGAGAACGGTCAATCGTATGAACTAACACCGTTCTAAAGACTTAGATCTGTGCTCCGGCTTTCTAACATCGGCTAAAATCATACAACTGTATCACCCGAAATGCATAGGGTAAGCCACGCATATGTTACATAGATGGCATAGCTAAAGGACTGTAGCCCGTGCGACTATAGCTCTGGACGCAAAGAAACCAAGGAAAAATGAGGCAATTCCCGTACCGCCTTTCTGTTTTTGCACGGTCGACAGTTGCAATAAACTTACCCGTTGCACACTTACCGCGAAACTGTAATTTCTCGGTTCCTACCTGATTTGCTGGCGGGTCGCGTAACGCTACGGTCTATTAAGGTCGCTTCGACAGATGCGTGAGAACGACTTTTGTCTTGCGAGAGGCGTCGTCGCCGACGCCGTTATTGCGTAGTGTTGTTGGAGTAGTGGCAGCAGCGAGAGCGTAGAAGACAGGTCGCGTCCTCGAGCGGAAGAAACTAATTAGTAATTGTCTACGGTACGCAGTGTATTTCTGTCTCTTCAGTTTTTACATATTTATTCTTCTTTACACGTGTGTTTTAACGAAAAGTTACTTAAGACAATTTAAGGAATTTAAGGAATGGATGAATATTAGCAAAAGAAAATGATTTTTTATAACGCTACTCCTTACTACTTTTAAAGTATGTATTTGTGGGAAAAATCAACAACAATCAACACATCTGCAAAGATACATACATGTTAATGCCTTAATGAAGAGAATAAATTTAGCATCTAGTGTTAGTTTTTAACTTAAATCGCGGGAATTTACCAAAAACCCCATCGAAAGAAAATTATCGTTGTAATTTACAAATAGGTTTATTTATCAAAAAAAGTAATCAAAACGTTTGTCCTCTTACACTAAGTATTTTGGGAACAAGCCAAGTTCGATTGCTCCATCTATTCCAGAATTATTATGAAATGCCCGAAGAAAAAGGATATTCTGTTACTTTCGATGTTAAAATTATACGGGTTTAAATGTGATCTACACTTGGGTATCTCGTCATGTTAAGTATTCCAACTTTTAGTTTTAATTTTTCGTGTTAAAATCAGTTTCCACAAACAGATCTCCAGGTCTCTTTAGAGCATGTAAGAGGTTCACTTGCAAGTAAATGCTTGAGGAAGTACCGGACTGTATAGGATTCGTTGAAATTGTATTTTTATTTTAGGTATAGTTAACCACATACCCTAAGTGCACCCTGAAAATTTCAGCTCCCCATACCCTCTAGTTCGGTCTCTACGCTCCTCCAAAATTCCTCGATTGCCGCTTAATACGTGTTCCTTCAAGTTTCCTCGATTGTCGCTTATCTTTAAATTTTTCGGACACTTCTAGGCAGCCGAATTAATGTAGCGCCTTATGCATCGGCGAATGCTGTATCAACAGAGGTCCTTCAGAGAGTAGAGACATGAGAGTCATCTGTCTTGCACTGCCTCGGATAACATCTATCATATCTTTATTGTGTACTCCTATAGACCGGTATCAATTTTATCTTCTCAAAAATATTAGAAAAAGTTTTGTTTTCCCGTACACTGCCCTTTCTAGATATGCCGCAGTCAGTTTGGTTTTGTGAAATCTCGGTCTACTCGGTATGCGTTATTTGAAGCCCTTGATCATATACAACAGCGGCATTAGTCTTGACTCAGTGCAAGAGACGGATTTTGTGATATCTGGAAATATTCTACACGTCAGCTTTCGATGGCTCGTAATAAATCAGACAGAGGGGATCTTGCCCGTGTGTTTCGTCAATCATGATCTCTTGTTACATAAGCTGTCATCACTGTATGATTTTTGAGGATATTGTGGTTGGTGGCTTACAATATCCTCTGGATATCTCAAGCCGTGTCTCACGGATTTATTTTGGACTCACTTTTGTTGATTTTATTTGTTAGCGACTTGAGCAATTGTTTTCCTGATAAAGTCATGTATCAGTTCGCGGATGACACTATTCTAGTGCTTCGGGGTAATAATAACATAGTTGAGTTGTCGTTATTTGGGCTATTTCCATCGTTGGGCTATGGAAATAGCCTAAATACCGACAACTCAACTAAATATCCATCGTCAACAATCTCTCGTCATGAGTTAGAAATTCGGTATGGGCCCGAATTAAATTAGGTCTTTCAGACAATACGAAAAGGCCATGATCAAACTTGCCAAGGAAGCGAACCATCTAACCTTCCTCTACAAAGCAAGGCAACATAGGATCACTTAAATCCAACAAACGATGGAAATAGCCCAAATAACGACAACTCAACTAATCATCCATCGTCAACAATCTCTCGTCATGCATAATAACATAGATATTTTTCCGTTGCTAGTGACCGAAGAGAGAGCGTACGAACGCGCCTAATTTAATATATCGCCGAGAAAATGGAAACTAATCAAACAGCGCCGCTGCGAAATCGCATTAGGAGAGTTGCTTCTGCTCTCACGATTCGCGTCACATAGATTACGTTCTCTTCTCGGTTGCCACCTTGGCTGCTACCGCGTTCAGAGAGCGGCACGCGCGCTGCGCCCCGCGCCTAATGCGATGAAGAGGGCGAAGGATTCGTCGGGACGCGCTAGCGTACATCGATTAATAAACGGCCTCTTCTGTTTTCCGTCGGTGCGACGGCACGTTAGCGAAGCGGAAAGGATCTCTCGAGTTTCTGCTTTATTAAACGTTTTCGTCGGCGTCGTAATGCGTAATTGTAGACGCCGTCGATTTTAATTGTCCGCTAGCAACGTGAAAAAATGTTTCTTCGACGTTTTAATCGGTGCCGTGTATTTCACGTTTTCGTAAAAAAGCTATCGATTTCAGTAAAAATAACAACAAACCTTAGCCCTATTGGTTCACCTCACACTAAGGATAAACAAGTTTTTTTTCTTAACCCTATTGGTTCATCTCACACTAGGAGTTAACTCACACTAAGAAAAAAACTTAAGCTTTAAAGAAAGTTGTGGAAAAAATACTTGTTTTATCCTTAGTGTGAGGTGACCAATAGGGCTAACAAAAAAAGAATGTTAAAAGTATCCTTCACAAATTTTATTGCGAAGTAACAATTGTTTCGCCGCAAAGTGGCTTCTTCAGACAAACTAAAAACTAATATAATATAACAGTCCTTATTTTGTGAAAATTGAAATATATCAAATTTTGACAAAAATATGCAAATTACAGTTAGTTAAAATTATAAGAAAAAACAAAATTAATTACTAAAGATTTATAAATCAAAACGTAAGTTTAATAAAGGTGAATCATTGCATTTTAATTGATCGTTGAGTAATAAATTTGAATTTTTAAGTTAATTTCCAAACGTTCTAGCAAATCCAATTTAGCACCTTTGTTTTCTATATACAAAATTTTAAAACCACAATTAAAAATATGGTTTTCTTTTATTACATGGTTGGCGAAAGTCGAATCCTGCTTTTTATTTCTGTAAGAAGCACAATGTTCAGAAATTCTTTTTTCAAAAGTTCTGCTAGTTTGACCAACATATGCTTTTCCACATCCATATATCAACTTATACACACCAGATTTTTTACTTCTTTCAGTTATACATATCCTTATTGTTTTTAATAAATTTTGACAAATTATTATTGGTTTTATAACCAACATTAATGTTTCGTTTTCGTAAAAAAATACTAATATCGTCTGATGGTTTACCTACGTAAGTTAGAATTCTAAAAGGTGAGGATTTAATGTAGTTAATAATAGAATCAACTGTTGATATAGTTTTGTGAAGTAATTTATTCTTTAACATATTGACTATTAATTTTGAACTGGTTCCATTATTAACTGCAATTTGTTTTATTAAATTAAATTCTTTATCAAAATTTATTTTCGCGAGAGGATATGTAATTAATCTATATAGATATGAATCATATGCTGCTAATTTTTGTTGAAAAGGATGTGCTGATGTATTATGTATTGTGATATTCGTATGTGATTCTTTATGGTAGATTGCAAAATCCAAATTGTTATTAATTTTGCTTATGGTTAAATCTAAAAAAATAATAGAATTGTTATTTTCTAATTCCACAGTAAGTTTAATATTGTTATTTATGGAATTCATCAAATTTAATAAATTTTCCAATTGTCTAAGTGTACCGGAAAAACACACTAAAATATCATCTATATATCTATGCCAAAAGAAAATCTGGTTAGTAAACGGGTTGTTGAATATTAAAGATTCTAAATTATTCATAAAATTTCTGCTAGTAGTGGACTGTTCATTACAGGTATAAAGTTTTTTATTGAATTGAAAAAAAAAATGATTGATGCAAATATTGAGGAGATCTAAAATTTCAGAAATAATGATCTGGTTCGTATTATTTTTAATTAGTAAGGATTCTATCAGTTTAACAGTATCTTTAGGAGGAACACTAAGATATAATTTTTTTACATCGACAGATATTATCTGTCGCTGTTATTATATTATTATTTATTATTATTATTTATTGTGGTATTGTGTGGTAAATGCAATTTTTTAAAATTTTGTCACTTAATTAAGCAAGTTCTTGATACTATGTTGTGGTTGGAAATTAGTGTATTTACGAATTATACTAATCAATTTTTTTGATAAAATGGTAGCTGGTGCAGTAGTATAAGAGACTACAGGTCTAATAGGGTAGTTTTGTTTGTGTAATTTAATCAGGGAATATAACTTTGGAAGTTGAAGGGTTCCGTTTTTCAATTACATTTAAAATAAGATTTACATTATTAAGAGCAGATTTAATTTGTTGTTGGTAACGATTGGTGGAGTCATAGCGAAGAGAAGTCACATTACTAGTTTAAAAAAATTCTATAGTTTGGTTAATGTAATCTTCTTTATTTATAGCAATAACAGTCTTACCTTTATCTGCTCTACTTATAATTACATCATTCTCTACAATTTTAGCAGTGCCTTTCTTTGTGGCTTGGTCGTGTATTGTATTTTGTGATAATATTACAGGCTAAATATTTATCTATTATATTATTAGGAATATTTGTAAAAGCTAAATCTGTTTCTACGCAAAGTGATTTGGAAAATAGCATCAAAGTGCAATTCACTGCTACAATTTTTATGATTGGTGATAGAAAAATGGAGAGACACGAACTATCTTTTAAGGCGTATAGGTTATCATGCGATCCAGAGGACTAGCTCAAAATCCAGCATCGAATACCTTTGGTCTTTGAAGTAATAATTATAATAAAATACATATGACATAATTAATCCATTTGATAATATTATTTTATCGTTATAAAAGTAAATTGCAAACATGATTTATCTAACCTCTGTGTCTGGCTATGTGTAATTATTTGTTTCACTCCAACATCTTTTATTAACAGGTGAGGCAATCGGTAAGTGTAGTATACCGTTAAACCTTCCGATACGATAGAAACCAATACACTGTTAGTGGTAGATATTTCGCTAACGTTTAAGTAATCCGAAACTTAGAACTACGTGATGCAATAAATGCTTCAGTTCGAACAATGCGAGAAACATTAGTGGATTCACATGCACATAAAGGAAACTTGGAAGGCGCTAGAATGCTGGAGAATTCAAAATGACATACCGAAGGTAATAACGGAATCGTCTGTATGGAATATTCCCTTATATGTGACCGCATTAGCAGTAAAATCTCTTCAACGACACCGGAGAAAAACGACAGAATTCCCCGAATAATAAAAACGTTAAGAGCCAACCAGGCGCTCTTACAATCGTGGCAAGCAAAGTATACAATATAATGAAAACTTGCTCAATTTCCTCGGGGTAACATTAATAAGACCTCCTTCTTTTTCGCCTACCCTCCTCTAAACTTTCACATCTTAATATTTATCTTTTATTACTTAATCGAACATTAAAAATTTATCTTTCTATCTAGAAACTTGCCCAAAGTTCCCGACGAAAATCCTTTTCAATTTCAAACTTTCCGGCCGCGCAACTCCGCATTTGATCCCTCGCTCTTTTTCTGCGTAATTTTAAGTCTGGGCCATCAGCATAAAACATTAGTTCAAATCCCAACGCAATTTTGTGCCGTGTCCTTTCTCTCGTTCGGTTTCTCGTCTCGAATTTTGCGGCGTTTGTTAGGGACGTCGGTTACCTTGGAATGTTCAATTCGCATTGTCGGATTATTTAAAGTGATTTTACATCCTTCATTATCGTTTTTGAAATAAATAATAGTAGATATAAGGTCCTATAGTTTCTCGTTATTTTTTCAATAAAACTTATTTATTTACTTTACTAATTTTATTTTATAATTAAAAAGACTAAGAGGGGTATTTAAAGATTATATTAATTTTAGAATGTAGAAAAATAACAAAACATAGGGACTTCGATCGCCGTGCATTCGACAAAGCATCACGCACATCTCTGTACACTAGCGACACTTTCTAATTGTACGACCTAACGCTCAACGTAGAGCCTACATGCATAGCATGGATAGTAGAGAGGTTATTGCATTCATTGGCTGCCTCGCAATGTGTAAACACGAATGTGCGGTGTCTCTGTGTATTTTAGAAATGCATTACCTGCATTTATATGTGCAAAAAAAGATCTATTTTTTGACGTATTTGAGTAGGAAGAAATTTGATGTTTCAAGTATTTCGAATAAAATAATACTCTAGTCTTATTAAATTGTTTTGAAAGGTAATTTCATTACTGTTTGCGGTTAGATTTTTTGTGGTTGAACTAGGATAAGATCTACACCAAAAGCATGTTTATTATACAATAAATAACAATATCAAAGGTTTAGTACTTTTATTCATTAAGAACATAATATAACGAAATTTATTCTGTCTTGACGATTGCGCTCGGAAAGTTCCGTTTTAATAGCAGCACGATAGCTTTTGAGGCCACTT
>JARFOC010000393.1:582428-600594 GCA_031763485.1 Osmoderma eremita | reverse complement strand
TTTAAATCAATGTGTACATAACCTCTACAACTATTAATCAGATCCATCCACTATTGAAGCAGATGGAATGGATGGAATATCAGAAAATTTTGATGACGTTCAAGATCAATTTAGGAACTTGTTGGGTGGATTATTATTACGTCATATCACAAAACATGTTTAATTTATGAATTTTTTGGTTGTAATTGATGCCATCAGAGTGCGAATATGTTGGATTAAGGAACTTGCTCTATATACCGTGGGAGCAACAAATCCCAAGAACCACGTGACCCGTCAATTTAGTAATTTTTTGTTTTAAGGTTGCTTTTGTTTGCAGTATGGGTTGGCAATACTAATGGCATTAGCTTGCATATTCAGGTTAGTAACATAAGCAGTGTGACCAACTGATATAATTTAAGGTGGTTCTCGGGATTTCTAGGTCTCCTGTATATCGCCAATGATTAGTATACACGACCAGACGAATAACAAACACTATTGATATGTTGGTAGTATATATGCCCATTGTATAAAATGGCAATGGCGTATAGGCCTAGAGGGAGAAGAGACGTGGGAGTACCTAGGACGAGGTGGAAGGCTAGGACGGAACAGGCCGCACGGCCTAATCCATGAAGAAGATGATGATGATGTATAAAATTACAATACGTTCGAAATTTACGGAGTTTCTTGGATTTTCTCAATTTTAGTCCATACTTTACAACCTCACTGTATATATACAAAACTAGAACTGTGGCTACAACACTGCGTAACTAACACGAACAGTACCCAAATCGGTTGTTGAAAGGGAAGCATTAATGTTCGGGAAAAATTTGGTGTTCTTTACATTATTTCCATTGTACACATCGCATAAATAATTCCTCCATACCGACATTTTATAAAAATTAATACCTTTATTTAATATAAAATAGTCTTATTACAATTACAATTAATAATATCATAAGAGAGAAAATAACATTAACGTATGCAAGTATTAAGCACACTAGGTTTGCTCTTTGCCTTTTCGTCTTTAGCCTTCACAGGATTCTTCACGAAGCACTTCCATAATCTCAACGTTTCATCTGCTCCAGCAGATAAAACAGTACTACCATCTGGTGACATCGCTAAATGTAAAACTCGAGCTGTATGCCCAGTTAATTCGGTAACTTTTGTCATTCCCGGATATTTCCATATTATCAATTGATTATTTGCAAAGCCATGTCCAGAAATTAGCTCCTTGTAATTGGTAGACCACAATAAACCACATACTTGTGACTTGGTGTCAATAGCATTAGCACAATTTCCAGTATTCATATTCCACAGGCGGATGTGACGGTCAGCAGTTCCCCCACCACTAGCTAACATCTGTGGCTGCCATGGACACCAAGCCAAGGCTTTGACAGCAGCCTGATGAACAGTAAAAGTATATAATGTCTGATTTTGTGTATGATGCCCATTATTTACTGCAGACCAAATGTTTAGGACATTATCATTACCTCCACTGGCTAAATATCGTCCATCTGTGGACCATCTCAAACCACAAACTTCTTGTGTATGTCCTGATAAAACACCAACAATATGATCCCGTTGCCTAACATCATGGTGCATAATTTGCCCACTTCGTGCACCAGTTGAAAGAATATAAGAATTCCAAGACAAAGATCCTACTCTAGCAGAATGTCCATCCATTACCCTTAAACGCTTAGCCTTTGAGCAATCCCACAATTCTGTTACTCCAGATGTTGTACCGATAGCCAAATAATCCCCTTCTTGTATCCAAGCTAACGAACAAATATAATCATTTCCTGTCAATTCAAGAAGCTCTTCAATTTTTCCAGTGCCTACAAATTAAACATTATCTTGCATAAATTCTTTTTATATACGAAATAATAAATACCTGCATTCCATAAATAAACATGAGATCCTAAAGCAGCTGCTAATATGTTATTGGCACCCCAATCCATCAAATTCAAATAATAATCATCAATAATATCGGGTGCATCTAATATTCGATCAGGTGCTTGTGGAATATAACGTGCAGAGCTTTTAACAGAAGCCGGCGTCTTTGTTTGAGTATACAGCACCCTCATGGGATTTTGAAAACCTTCTGGAGCGGTTGGTGCTTTCTTCTGATACGATAAAATGCGCTGATTTTGAATGTCGTTCCCATGCAAATTCTCACACATAGCTCGTCGCAGTTCTTGCTTGCTCGGACTATCACCATTGCTTTCGGATTGGGTTAATTTAAAATGGCCCAAATCGAAATTCGTAGCACTTCTGGATGGTATGAATCTATCACCCCCACTTGGTGTCTTCGAACCTTTATTTGGGGTTGGTGTCGTAGATCGGCCGGGAGATTTATTCTTAGACGGAGTTTTCGCTGGCGTCTTTTTAGTACGCACGACATCTGCGCCGCTGACTTTCGTCGGTGTTTTGGAATTGTTGATTGACGAATTTGATGTTTGTTTTGACGAATTTAAACTGAGATTCGCGGACGAATTGTTCTCAATTCCTTTTCTTTGCCATCTCGGCAGCGGTCCTTTAGTAATTGGCCCATCAATATTAAGTAAGTTGTTCAACTCGTTTACGTATTTAAATTGGGCCATTGAAGAATTTTACTGTCGCAGATCGGCGAAATATTGTAAAAAAAAAAATTCTATTTGAGAGGAACATTAATAAAAACCGTTACAGTTTCAAATTGACATTCAACGATGGCGCCCTCTGTCTCATAGATGTATGATGAAATTTAAATCACAAATAACCCAAATAACCGAAGAGTGGAAGGGTTGTTTATAATATAACCGCTGTTCAAAAAAATTCAGAGTCAAAAGTATACTCTTGGAATTTTGAAATCGTGTCTGATATAGTGCAAAGACAAAAAGAAACGAAAATATTTCTGCCTTAAACTTTGGACACGTATTTCAAACCATCTTTTCTTGTGAATTGAACGGTTCAGAAAAAGATGCTTAAATTTCGCGCGTCAGTACCTTTAATGTTGTGTTAATCAGTACATTGGCCATACTGATTTCAGTACAAAACGAAATATCACAGATCACGGTTATATCTGTCGTTTGACTTGTCATTTTATATATAATGTTTTGTGTAAAAAGATTATAAATAAAATTAGGATGGCACCACCAAATTCCAGAATTATAAGCCTTTTATAATGAAATCCTAAACATTCAATTATGTGTTTTTGAAATTGAATGCCTCCTTCCAAAATCAAAACAGGGAGTTAAATGAAGGAAATAAAAAATTAAAATCCCTGCATACCGTGCAAGTATGAACACGAAAATTAAAATCCTCTTGTAACTGCTATACCAAACAAAATATTCCAGAAATTTCCCGATCTTCGTGATTGTTGCATCAGCATGAAAATAAGGATAGTAAGTTTGGATTTTTATATGGGAACACCTATCCCCAATCTGGACGTTTTCTATTCGGAATTTCGAGGCTCTGCGGTAAATCAAGTGCCGGTAATTAGAATATACGGATCTACTGAAGAAGGTAAATGATTATTTTGCATATCTAGTAAAATCATTTTGGACAGGAAAATAAATTTTCACTATACGTTTCTTTCTATATTCAGGTAAAAAAATTTGTTTGCACGTACACGGAGTTTTTCCCTACATATATGTGCCATATGAAGGGAATATACCAGCTGATGGATTTCTTTACCAGGTTGCTTTGAGTTTAGATAAAGCGATTAATCTTTCTCTAGCCCAAGCTTCATCTAATGTTCAGCACGTGTATAAAGTGTCTTTAGTATCGGGAACGTAAGTGATTTATAAACTATTAAAGTTTTTAATTGATGTTTTTTAGTAGAATTTATTATAATTAAAATAAATAGTTAATAACATAAAGGTAACAATGTAATTTTTCTTATATTACAGCCCATTTTACGGATATCACTTTAAGCAACACCAATATCTCAAATTATATTTTTATAATCCACTTATTATCAAAAAGGCTTGCAGTCTGTTGCTGAATGGCAGTATCTTAGGAAAAATTTACCAACCACACGAAGCTCACATCCCGTACATTTTACAATTTATGGTGGACTATAATTTGCATGGAATGAGTTTTGTCGATTTAGCCGATATAAAATATCGTGCGGATCCAAAATATCCAAACAAATATTCGGAAGACTCAACATTACCGTTGCCAGTCCGGAAGATGTCTATTTGTAAAGTAGAAGGTGATGTGCATGCTGATTTTATCCTAAATCGCCTAGAAGTAACTCCAGGTCACTTAACTATAAACCCGGGAATCAAAGCATTGTGGGAGGATGAAAAACAACGATTAAGAAACAAAGATGAACTATCACTGATTGAGCATTGCCTTACACAAAATAGGATTAATATGCCACCAACAGCAACACATATTGCTTATGAGAAAATCTTAGAAGAAAAATTGAAGGTAAAACTGAGAAACGATGATACTTCACCGGAATCGGACCTTTCGGTGTATCCAGCGGAAACACCACCATGTTCAGATTTATTGAATGCATCAGTGCTAGAAACTCATCCTCCTAGTAGCCAAGATACCGAAGACTCATTTCTGGATGTAACAATAAGCGAAAGTGCCCATGAAACAACATTAAATGAAGATGCGAAGAAATTGTATGATCTCTTAGAATGCATGAAGGATGATAGCATTGAATCCGATAGCATCCTTTCACAAAAACACGAAGAATGTGCCTCCGACGAGGAATTGGTCGATCTGAGTTTACCATTATTAAATGCGACTCAAACCAAAACCAAAAAACCGGATTTGAGTACAGAAGATTCGTCCGATTTCCTCAACAATTCATACTTCAATACGTTGGCTAAAATTCCACAACTAGATGGAACTTGCAATGAAGAAATGGAGACGAAATTGACATCGGAACAAGGTAATTATCAACAGACACGTTCACTTGAGAATAATTTTTTGATGTGGTATAACAAGAAAAAGAACTTTCCCTTTAAAAGTGCCATTACTGGTAAAGTTGTTAAAAGAAAATACACGAAAAGAACACGGAATAGTTTGAAGGTCAGAGTAAGTTCGTTGATTCCTACAGTAAGAAAAAAATTACGGATTCCCTGCAAAAAGTGTTATGCAGGTAAAAGTGAAAACACAAATGTAGCTCACATAACTCAACTGTGCATCAAGAAATGGTTAACGGTTAAAGTAGAGAGATGTGACATAACTAATGGAGGGATTAAAATTGAAACGACAGAAAGTAAAGTTGTTAACAACGTCGCTCTGATTCAAGACATAGCGGCCTCCATCGAAACGACAAATATATCTAATGTGGATTTATATGCACAGCAGATTGTAAGCAACAATAATGAAGAAGGATTTCATAATCAGGAGTTAAAATTATTTGATATGCCATTACTTTGTGATGAAAATGATGATAAAAATCCTAATCATAAAGCAACAGATAAAGAATATAATTCTTTAATGTCAAAATCAGAATTAATCCAAGAAAATACAACACAGAATCATATAACTGATGAAAGTAATAATCATACAAGCAACGTAACAT
The DNA here is from genome assembly GCA_031763485.1 of Osmoderma eremita. Taxonomy (NCBI): domain Eukaryota; kingdom Metazoa; phylum Arthropoda; class Insecta; order Coleoptera; family Scarabaeidae; genus Osmoderma; species Osmoderma eremita. The sequence goes on along the minus strand of JARFOC010000393.1, from coordinate 595,088 downwards.
CCAACATAAAAACTATAAAAAAAAGAGGTAGAAATAAATCATTACACACGCAAACAAGAGAAAATATAAATAAAGAGAATGTTAGCGTTAATGTAAAAAATCGACTGCAGACGCAAACATTTCGACAATACTCAACTTTTGGTACAAATACTCATAGGACTATTAGACAAAATACAAATTACGATCTCAGATCGAATCCCAAATCTACTGAGATTTTAGCCTATGGCAATTCTTCGTCTTCTAATAACTCTACTGCAGTTAAGGCAACATCAAGAACAAAGAGGCAATACAAAAGTAAGCACACTCAAACTGCGTCCGATGTAAAGACACAGAAAGAAAGACTTACAAAACTAAAAATTAATATCTTATCGAAAGGAGATGTAAAAATTGTGAAACCCCCTATGAAATATAATTTAGGCCATAATCCGAAGGTAAAGTTTAGAATTGTTCCTGCAAATCGGCCTTATAACTTCAAATTGAAGACCAACTTTACAAAATATCCCAACACAACATGGGAAAGCACTGGTGAAGATTGTAGTAGTACTAAAAAAATAACTGAAACTCAAAGTAATTCTATTATTATTGAAAGTGACTACTTGTTAGGTGTTCATGAAATGTACGATGAAACATCCTTGGAGAAAGGTGAAGTTGTGAATGTCATAAAACCAAAGTTTAAACAAAGTAAGCAGGTGCAAGACATACGTAACGCATCATCAAATTCTATATCAAACTGGGTACAAATTGAGCAAAAGCCAAAAACATCGAGTGTAATTGACAAAGACAACTTGAGTATATCAGATAATGAAGTAAAGATATCATGCTTAACTTCAAGTCAAGAAGAACTAATAGATACATTAATCAACATTGGTGGTGATTACTTAACAGATACTAATGAGAGCTTAGGCCTGGATGTTGCTAAAATATTTAAATCTTTAGATACAGATGATCCAACACAAGATTCTTCCGAATACGCAGAAGAATTTACAGATTGTGCTCGTTATGAAGAAAATCCTTTAAATAAGTACAGAGAAGAAATTAAGAGTCAGTACATAACCTTAATAAATAAAATTGAGAAATCTTTCAATTATCTCTTCGATAGCGCCCGAATGATAACTGAAGGAAATACTATTACTAGTAAAAAAATTCTAGAAAGTTTAACAAAAAAGGGAATTTCAAAAATTGAACAGGAAAATCGAATGAACAGTGTAAGTTTCAATGAAACATGCCAATTACGTAATTGTATTTCCGATAACTTTCATTCTGATTGTGATAATTACCTGCATACTGAAAATTTACTGGAAAAACAGTCAATCTTTAAGAGGTGCGATCATACTGTACCAACTGCAGATAGAAACACTGTAATAGCAAAGAAAGGTAGCAATAAACCTCAATTAGAAGACAAAGCAGTACCAAAAATCAGAGATGAATCAGGCAAAATAGTGAAATTAAATCCATTGCTCAGTATATCCCAAAATAATAAAAAAGAAATAAAACCTGGTCTACATGTACATTCACACAGCTCTGTATGTGGAACTCCAAACGAAGGTATGAAAAATACATTGCATTTTTTATTGAAAGATCTGTATGGCCCCAAATCAGTAACTTCAATTCAGCCTGACCCTCCATCTAAAACTCAGATCAAATCCATTTGCACAAATACATCACATGTACCATCAAAAGCATACAATGTTACAGAAATATTAGTCCCCTATACCTCCTAGAAATTTCGATGCTAGTGACTTTGAATCAAATGATGTTGAAAATATAGTTTCTTCTAACTCTATACTCAACAAGCAGGTTTGTAATTCTTCTGAAATAATATTGATAGAGTAAAAATAATTTCTGATGTAGTGGACGAAACTAAAATTAATTTAACTAACTAAATTAATTTTTTTTAAAGGAGATGCGGTTAAAATTTCAACATCAGAGAGAGATTCAAACAAACAATTCTTCATATAACGAATTTCATGTTAATAATACTGACTTGACATCATCACAAGAAATTTTAGAACAACCGAAAATCAAACCAAAACGGAAGTTAGAATTTTTCAAATTTATTAATATCTTAGAAAACGCTTTCCGACTTTCTGTACACGAAGATGTTGATGATAGAATCGAAAATTATAAATTAGTTAAGCAAAATCTCGAAACTTTCCATAGAACACGACATGTCACTGGTGATAATGTTGTTATCAATGGTAATCTATACTGTAGACTTTGTTATGTTAAATTGCGAAAGTACAATTTCACGAATTTGAATCCTGTGTGACCTTTATGTGACTTTAATTTAAATAATAATAATAAAGGACATATAACAAGTAATATAAGACCTTCTGCTGTATTACGAAGCTCTGATATAGTGAATTATATTGCAGACTCCAATGATAATCAAAATTTCAACAAATTATTACCACATAATGGTAAATGTAAGTATATTATTTAGGACAAAACTGCTACCTAATTTTTTTTTTCGTTTTTCCAGCAAATTATAGAAAAATTAAAAGGGCCAATTTAACTTTCCCAGTGAATCAATTCAAATACTTGGACGGCACAAATGATTCCTCGGTGTCAGAAGATGAAGGCGTCGAAGAACCTATATCCAAAAAAATTCGGAAGGCGTCAAAATCCTCCCCACAAAAGATAGGCAAATATAGCCCTTTAAAAGTGCAATATCGTTCATCACCGAATAAAAATGCACAGAATACAATAAAAACAAGTATGTAATAACGAATTAGGGGTATTTAGTCATACTTCGAACTATCAGGTGTTATAATTTTTGTTAGATTTACAGGATCAAAATCGACCAATGATTTCGTTTACGAAACAACAGTGAGTTTTAAGTTTTCGTTTTATGGTTGTTTAATTTGGTTATGGGTTTAGGATTTTAGTGCGTTTAGTTTATTCTATAACTTATCTATGGCAATTGAATTTCTAACACTGATTTCATGATTTTTGGTCGTGCTCTTGTAACATTATGGCATCAATAGAATAAACTATACGTTTCTTCTTTGAAGTTATTCCGTTATAAAGATTCCAAAGCAATCTCATTCTTTTTGTAGTTTAGCTCAAACAACGAAAGATAATTCTCATTCCAAATGTAATCATCCGCCACCTAAACATAAACGTAAGCTGAGTTTCTCGGGTGTTTCTCGAGGATTAGATTGCACGGAAACAGAAGAGGACGTGATATGCCGTTACAAATCAAAACACCCCTCGAAAATAGCAGCAGAAACATGTGTTTTCCTCCGAGAAGATGATTCCTCCTCAAATATATCAAATAAATCTCAGCAAGAAAATTTAACTTCGCAATTGAAAACAGACAGTCCGAAAGAGTGTGGCCCAAGCTTGTTGACTCCACACCAGAAAGTAAATTCTGTCATCGATTCAAATCGAAATGATGAAAGTATGGATTGCATAAAATTCTCTGGCAGTTCCGGTTCTAATGAAATCTTCTCACCTGATCTCCAAGAATATTTACATAAAGATCCAGCTGAATTATATGACGTTAAAAACAAATTTGTGCCACTGGCGGGCAGTTCCGTGTTACTTCCAAGTTCCAACCTCGTTTCGATTATAAACGAGCCGCCGTCAGCTTCAAATGCTTTTCAATCTAGCGCAGAAACTATTAGTGACTCGGCATTGTCAGCAGAATCGCGTCCCACTTCTGGTAATAGCGAAATATCGTACTTAACTCCTTATCAAAAGCAAAATACTGATGGAAGAGAAATAATTTTAAAGCAAATTAACACAGAATCTAGTCAAAGTCAAGTGACACCATATCAGAAGAGATCTATAACCGAATTAAAAGCGCATTTGAGCGTTTGTAAACATTTTGGGGCACCAAACATCGTTCCGTCCGGGCCCGCGAATCTCGTGCCCAAATTCAACCCACCCACAAGAGATTTCATCATATCCACAATGCAAGAATATAACATACCCGAGGTACATCACCAAGAACCGTTTTACAGCGACGTAAAAGATGTTACAGGTCCTATGGAGGTTGGGGCCAAAGTGTTGAGAATCTTAAGTGAAAATATACTGGATATGCCAGAGTTTCAATCACACTTTGAAGGTTTAAATTACTACAGACGATCTATACTGGAAGAAATGTATCCAAATGAAAAGTTGTCCAATAAAGAAATCTATAATTACAAAATGTCGTTTTGTCCAAATGGAGATTGTATAGTAAGACCAGCACGATTACCTCCTAGTCGAAAAGTTGTGGAATTGTGGTTACAAAATAGATTGGAACGCAAAGTAATAGCAACTGATAAAACTGTTGGAAGGAAGAAAATTTTTATACCATGCAGTCCTGGAGGAGCAGACGATGATTCAGACAACTCCATGACTATTTCTCCATGCACACCGTTGGATCAAACTATAAGAAGCGAAGATTCTACAGTTACCACCACAGAACTTCAACAACAGAAAAATCCGTCAAAAGACTCAAATAATTCATTCAAATTATCAGACCTGAACCTTACCAAAGATAAAAACATTGATCCATGTCAAATCACCGGCGTTACTCTGAATAATTCTAAGAATTTTGCAATATCTTGCAATAATCTCCAAGGCGCTAAGGCTGTTAATGAGTACCTACAACTTACTATAATATGTATCGAACTTATCGTGGAAACTAGAGGAGATTATAAACCTAATCCGGCGCATGATAGTATCCAAGGGATAGTCTTCAAAGTGTCCAGCGATATTCCTGAAGATAATCAGCCAACAAAAAATGAAACTGGTTGTTTCTTATTAAACAACATGTCTGTAAGTCCAACCAAGATAAGATTCTCAGTTCTAGATGGTATAGATATCAATCATAACCGTGTAAAAGTAGTACAAAGTGAAGAGGAACTATTTAAACAGTTCGTAGAATTCGTCGAAGAAGCAGATCCTGATATTTTAGTAGGATATGAGATTGAAATGTTGTCATGGGGATATCTGATCGAAAGAGGTTACGTTTTGAATTTAAATTTGATAGCTCTACTGTCTAGAATACCGAATTTTGTACGGAATAAGCCTGAAGATGGTGTACCAGACTTAATGATATCCGGAAGGATTGTGTTGGATTTTTGGAGACTGCTACGCCACGAAATAGCCTTGCAAAGCTACACCTTTGAAAATATCGTTTACCATGTTTTGCGCGAAAGAGTTCCTTTGTATTCTTTCAAAGACATTACCTATTGGTGGAACCATCATTCAGCTTTATATAGACACAAGGTCCTCAAGTACTATTTGTACCGTGTAGATTCTATACTGAAAATAGCAGAGCAATTAGACCTTATTGGGAGAACTAGTGAACTAGCGAAACTGTTTGGATTGCAGTTTTATGAAGTCTTATCAAGGGGTTCACAATTTCGTGTTGAATCTATGATGCTGCGTTTAGCTAAACCTCTAAACTATATCGCAATCTCCCCAAGTGTGCAGCAAAGAGCCAAGATGAGAGCACCAGAAACTTTGCCTCTAATAATGGAACCCGAATCAAAATTCTATGCTGATCCAGTTATAGTGTTAGACTTTCAAAGTTTGTATCCGTCAATGATAATTGCGTATAATTACTGCTTCTCAACCTGCCTAGGTAGAGTTGAACACCTCGGACAAAACTCGCCCTTCGAATTTGGCGCAACCCACTTGAAAGTGCCCAGAAGTACAATAAAATACCTAAATAGGAAAGACCTGATTAATATATCACCGTGCGGAGTTGCTTTCGTCAAAAAGAAAGTACGCGAGGGCATACTTCCGAAAATGCTGCAAGAAATTTTAGATACCCGTTTGATGGTCAAGAAATCATTGAAACGAAATGCCGGAAATAAAAGTTTATCAAAAGTCTTAGATGCCAGACAGTTGGGTTTGAAACTTATCGCTAACGTTACTTATGGCTACACAGCAGCTAACTTCAGTGGAAGAATGCCTTGTATAGAAGTAGCAGATAGCGTAGTCAGTAAAGGCAGAGAAACATTGCAAAGAGCAATCAATTTAGTGGAGAAAACTCGAAAATGGCGCGCCAGAGTCGTGTATGGAGATACAGATTCACTATTTGTGTTAGTCGCGGGAAGAAGTAGGGAAGATGCTTTCAAAATTGGCGCGGAAATAGCCGAAGAGGTGACCAACGCCAATCCCAGTCCGGTAAGGCTTAAATTGGAGAAGGTATTCCATCCTTGCATATTGCAAACCAAGAAAAGATATGTAGGTTACATGTACGAGTCGCCAGAACAAAATCAACCGGAATACTGCGCTAAGGGTATAGAAACTGTAAGAAGAGATGGGTGTCCCGCTGTATCCAAGGTTAGTACCCAATATTGAATAGTTATAACGCGTATTGTAAAGCCTACCATTTTAGATGCTGGAAAAATGTTTGAAATTGCTGTTTGACACTCGAGACGTTAGTTTGATTCGCAACTACGTGACCAGGCAATTTTCAAAGATCCTCTCAGGCAGAATAAGCATCCAAGACTTAACGTTCGCTAAGGAATATCGCGGTTCTTCAAATTATCGCCCGGGCGCATGCGTACCAGCGCTAGAATTATCTAGGTAACTCTCCTAAAAATACATTTATTTCTAAAATATCTACATAAATTATAGAAAATGGATGGCTATTGACAAAAGAAGTGAGCCTAGGAGAGGTGAGCGAGTGCCTTACGTCATAATAAACGGCCCGCCGGGACTGCCCCTGATTCGTTTGGTTAGAAGTCCTAGGGAATTGATCGCTGATCCATCGCTTAGGCCGAACGCTTTGTATTACATTACAAAAGTCATAATCCCACCTCTAAATCGATGCTTCTTACTCATCGGGGCTGATCTGAATAATTGGTGAGTCGTCCGAATATTTTAGTTTACTTTGTACACGTGAGTACGCGTATATTTTAGCTTGTTTGTGTACAAAATAAAAGATGTCTAAATATAAAAATTCTAATGTTTACAGGTTTAACGATATGCCGCGAAAGCAATTTCAATATCTTCACACCTCCTCTCCCGTTAAGGGAAAGAAAAGTACCATTTCGCAATATTTTTCTACGAAAAACTGCGTTATTTGCAACCGACAATCAAATGATGGATTGTGCGACGAGTGTATGGTGAAAACACAAGATACAAGCGTAATTTTATATGAGAAAATCCGCCTTTTAGAAAAGCACTTTTTCGAAACCAAAATGGTAGTGCTTTATATATACATTTTTTATCCTTAACTAATTATTAATTGAACATATTTCAGATATGTGAATCGTGCTGTGAAACTGTCCACAAAATAAATTGTGTCTCGCTAGACTGTCCAGTGTATTACAAACGTGTTCAGACCGAAAAGGAATTTCAACAGGCTTCGTTTATAAGGGAACTACTCTCCAGATTACCTAATATGGCGTTTTAGAACTATATTTTATTGTATATGTATTTCCCTAATTAAAGTGAATAATTATGAAATGAAAAGCACGCCAAAAATGAAACAAGTGTTAGAATATATTAATTGTTTTTATATTGTTATCGCCCCGTATTTTTTAAGATAAAATTTATAATTTTTTTAAGTGTAGAAAACATTTATATTGTTATTGTAACCTATTGCTTAAAGAATAGTACTTGTTACGTTATTAGTTCTTAATACCTTAATTTTTATTTTTATTATTGTTACCATATTTTATCATACGTTATATTTCAATCTCTTTATGTTCAAATAGTATGAGTTGTTTTTTTTTTTCAAAATAAATATGTAACTAAAAGAAATATAACCAGAGAATGGACATACCGCAAATTAAAGCAGGATCTCCATGCGTAGCAAACGTGGCGGTAAATTTACGTTATCCAAATACTACTGCTACAAACAAAAATACCGCACGTTAGAAATACGATCCCACGTGGGACTTGTGGCAAACAATTGGTACGAAAAATACCTCACTGCAATCAAAGTAGCTCTCGTGAAGCTTGTGTATATATATTTTAGGACAGAACATGCAAAACATCGAATGTATCCAGTAAAAAAAATCAATTTTTAAAAACTATGTTGGATTTCTACATCAATCCAATGGTGTTAAATACCTACAGTTCTCGCAACGAAACAGCCGAACGCTCGCTTGGTATACGGTAAACGGGCTACCGACGTCGCACCGTTAGGTTGATGCGCGATAACCATTATTTTAGTCAGCGGCACTGCGTTTTATTACGCAAATTCAATATGAATTCGGTTGAAAAACTTGAAAATCCGACTTTCAAGACGGAATTTTGAAAAAGAAATTGAGATTAAATCATTGGGACGACAAGAATCAAAATGGACAAAGCAAAAACAGTTCTTATAAAAGATGATTTAATGAAATTTAGGGATACAGTGAGATCATAACTGGTTGTCATTGCCGCTCTCGCGATATTTTGTCAAGATTTAAAACGTGCCGCTCATAACGTCAGAGGTTAAAATTATAACTGGATCATTGCCGTGCATATTAGTTCGTTAAATTGGTTCAACTTCACTTATGAAATACACAGCGATCAATCGCAAGTGTCTGAGGTTGTATCAAAAAGTTCCTTAGATTACTTTCGTGAATTCGCTACACTCTACTTGTAGTCAATCCTCGCGTTATTTGTTTATCTTGTTTACCGCCGTTATTATTATTTTCGCTTCGTTCTTATATTTAAGTAAATACGAACTACTTTATAAATAATCGATGAACCTTTTTGTAGTTTAAAATGCATATGTATATTCCATTCACTAAATTAAATGTTCAAAGTGTGAACCTGCTGCATTAGCAATGCAAGCATGTTCTACTTTACCTAATATTAGTATTGCCTACATGGCATACAGCTCGTGGCAAAAATTAAATAACGGAACGAAAAAAATATAATCACCATAAATGTAAATAATATTTATAATTTGACATTGACATTTTTTATTTTAACAAAGAAATATGTCAAAGTAAAATTGCAATTTACCGGTTTCATGACCTATTTTTGAATAGTTTGTATATACAATTCAGTAATATACATATGCATATTAAATTGATTTAATTCGAAGAATTACTATTATAATTTTGTATTATATGAAATTTGTACAAACTCCACACATAAGCAACTTAACAAATCACATTTTACAAAAACAAAATCCATTCAAACTGTCTTTTTTAATTTTGACTTTTGAGCCACACTTCAACTACTTATTACATTTTGTATTCTTCCTTTGCCTTACACCTCATCTCTACTTTGCGTTTTATATTGAAAATGACATCAACAGAATCCTTGAAGAAGTATGGTAAACCCACCAAAAAGGCTGACTTCAAGAAGCTTTCGTCGGCGTTTAGCACTTCAGACAGGGCCACTAAAAGGGTAATTGCCCCTTACGTGAATATTGTACGCAAAGGACGCAAGGCGACGGTCAAACAAGAGGACAACAAGTACTTAAGCTTCTATCTGCAAAGGAAACCGAGCGTACTGACCAGGAATTTAACCGAATTCCTAGATGACACCGTCGATTTACCTATGCTACTACATGAAAGCGCGGATGCGTTAAAATGCGTTACAAACGCTGCAGGTATTCACTTAATTCATACATATTATTCGACGGTCTTCGGTTTTCGATTCCCACTACACTGAGACACTCCTTAAACTTTGCCACCAATTTTAACAAATTGGTGGTAAATTCATTTCTTCGATTTTGCGCGGAAATTTAAATAGTACTCGAATCTAAGAAATTTATATTTACATTTCAGGAGTCCGTTTGTATCTCATAGACTCAGATGCCAAAGAAATCTATATCAGTCCGAAAAGTGCAACAAGTAGGGCCCCAATCAAGAATCGAATAAGTTGGCCAATTGAAGAAGGAACGTTCTTGGCAGCATATGTTGCTTCCAACATGGAATATATCATGATAGAGGATATTCTGACAGATCCTAGATTTCCAGATGGGATACCATATACAGGTTATACACAAAATATGCTAATAAATCTTTTAAATTATTAAAACTAATATATACTTGCAGATCCTACCGTTAAGTCCGTTCTGTGTGTCCCGGTTGTAACTCCCGGAAATGAATGTTATGCTGTCATGGAGTTATACAGGGACGTACTGCAACCAGGCTTCCAGAAGGACGATTTGAAAATTGTAGTTGTGATCGCAGGTTGGATGGGTGCTGCTATCTATATGAATCAGGAAAGGATTGTCATGCAGCGCCAACAGCAATTGAATGAATGTCTGATTGAATTAACTAAATGCTATTTCGCCGATACTGTCATGTTTGACAAAATGATTGCTGAAGTGGTGGTACGTATTTGAAACGTTAGGTTTCTTTCCAATTTTTTTGGTCCTACTTCTGATATTTCCCGTCAGAGTTTCGCCAAATCTACTGTGAACGCTGAGAGAACAACTTTCTTCGTGATAGATCGCAATAAAGATGAATTAGTGGCAGATTTGTTTGATGAAGGCATTGAGGACACTCAAGGTTTGGTGAAGAGAAACATGCAAGTGAGATTTGGAAAGGAAAGGGGCATAGCTGGTACTGTAGCTCGAACCGGCGTGCACCTAAACATCAAAGATGCTTACAACGACGATAGATTCAACAAGGAAGTTGATCAGAAAACTGGATTTATAACTAGATCCATATTATGCGTTCCCATCATGGGTGTGGACGGAGTTTTAGGTTAGCTATACTTGTATTTGGTCATCTTACTGTTGCTCACTCTACCTTCTTTTAAAGGTGTTGTGCAAGCTGTGAATAAAATTGGGGCTCCCTATTTTACTGTAGCAGATGAGAATATATTTAAAACATTTGCCATCTACTGCGCATTGGCGTTGCATTACTCCCATATATGCACCATAAATAAAAAATCTGTAAGCACTAACGTGATTCGTTGATTTCCAACATCCAATCTATAATTGTAGGAAGCCAAATATGAAGTGGCTTTGGGATTGTTGAAAAGACATGTTCTTCCTTGTATACATGATCAAGAGCACTTGGCCAATAATCTAGATTTTTATGAGAACCCAGAGGCTTTGAAAGAGTATGTTACATTAAAATTATATTTATATTAAGTAAAGATCTTAGATAGTAAATGTAACGGGGTAGTTACATTATAATTTCGCATTTACACTATTTAACATGATAATTATGAAATTGTCGTACGACACGGGGTTTTAATAATTATTTTAACAGATTTTCATGGTATATTTCTCTGGATCATATGGACCACATGCCACAAATAGCCTTATTCATGATCATTGAAATGATCGGTGCCGAAGGTTTAAACTTCGAAGAAGTAATGAAGTTTGTATTGGCCATGAGGATTTTTTACCGGAAAAATCCTTACCACAATTGGGAACACGCTTTCAATGTCTGCCATTGCATGTATAACATACTGCTGAGGAATAAGGAAATTTTCACTGATATAGAGGTTATTCCCACAATAAACAAACATTCCTTCGCCTACTATGTAAATAATTGCTGCCTATTTTCTAGACAAAAGGCCTTATCATAGCAGCTTTATCTCATGACGTAGATCACGGTGGCGTCACCAATAATTTCCTTCACATTTCCAATGATGTCATGTCTACACTTTATGAAGAATCGCCTTGGGAAAACCATCACTATACTGTCACTATGATCATGCTCAGTGTATGACAATTTCCTTTAACTTGAATTGAAATATTTTATGTGTATCCCACAGGAAATCAACGTTTATAAGGATGTGAGCGCGGATGAGTTTAAGTGCATATCGCAGGTGATTAAAGACGCCATTTTGTCAACAGATCTCGCTTATTATTTTAAAGTACGCGCTAAGCTCACTCCTATTGTGATGGAAGGTTCTTTTGACTGGGATATGTCAACTCACAGGAGCATGATTAAATCTATCATGATGACAGTGTGCGATTTGTCGGGGCAATGTAAACCGTTTAATGTGGCGAGGAGGATAACTGATATTTTATACAGTAGGTGGCGCATAAATTTTATCTTTCCTTCTTTTCTTCATGTAAGAGTAGCTGCTTTCCAGGCGAGAGCAAAATACTCTGGAACATTTTGTTCTGGAGTACTCCGCCTCTTAACAGCTTGGAACATAGTAGGCGCACGCACGCCCCGCCCCATAAGAGTGAAAAGCTCTGATAAATTTCTGATGAAAACGATTTGTTGGATAAATTTTCTGTGGGTACCACGCCAAGTTTGATCAGCCGGCGATTTTTTGGAGCATATCCTAAAAGTTTACATTTTAAATTTCGTTCATAGTCAGTTACTTTGAAATGTTTAGAATTCTGCCAAGCTTTGAGAAGGAAGACATCAGTTGGAAAACCGAAAAACATCACTTCACCTTTCTCAAAACGTTTCCATTGGTTGTCTACGTTGCACCCGAACACTGCACAACGCATCTTGAATTCTTGATAAACTTCAACAACAAAAATAAAACACAAAACACTCCTAACTTGTAAATATACGTCCACAAACACACACAATTTCTGTTCAGCTGCGTTCTTTCTTGCCTTTGTTTACTAACCACATTACGTCAGCAACACGATCAACAAGGCGGCACACCTGCGCAATATCATATCTTTGGACAAGTTCCTTTATTCAACAATTGATGACATCTGTTTCGTCATCAACGGATGCACGTTAATTTATGATGGTTGTTAATACAACTCTGATGGCTACAGATTGAATGTGAATTTAGAAACCCTTTGTTGGATGGTTGCATGCTGTG